>BJBW01010423.1:0-152154 GCA_004320125.1 Scolopax mira | reverse complement strand
TATATGAAATTTAATCATAGCTTCCTTTTGCAAAAAAAAAAAAAAAAAGCATATCCAGTGTGGATTTGTCCTTCATATCATGACTTGTGATTTTACAGTTATTTGCAGGTTTTAATGTGACTGTGAAGACAGGTGAATGTAATTCTGTGCAAGTGTGCCTTATAGTCCATATTCAGCTTGAACTCCTAACAATTATCCTCCATCAAGATAATACTTCAGTAAAGATCAGTTCTGTGATTGGGGTGGGTTTGGATGGAGTTTCAGTGACCCTGAAGTGCGTCCTCCCAAATACTTATTCCAGTCGTGGAGTTTCTGTGCGTGCTTTACTGATTTACATTAGCACTTTTTGAAGTGTTTGGGGGTTCTGAAGTTTTTCTGAAAGGTGAATAGGTTGTGCTGAAGTGATTTGAGTTTGTTTCTTGGTTGGTATCGTTTCTACATTTGGTTTTTTTGTTTAGAGGTACCTTATTAATTAAATTGTAGCTTAGGTGTTTCAGCACCTTCCTCTCCGCCCTGCTTAGCCTGTTTCGTTCCTTCATCCTCTTTCTTCTTCCCTGTCTTTCCTCCCTGTCAATTTTTTGTGTCCCTGCTTTCCTGGGCAGAAAATGGCCACTGTGAGATTCTGGTGTCTAGGATGTCCAGAGGGTTTCTTTGCTCTACACAGGAGCTCCGGCGACACTGAACAGTCTCTTATTTTTCAAGAATATTATGTTACATTTTTGATTAGCAGAAGAAACAGAAAGGAAGCTGTTAATCAGTAAGGTGGTTTTTTTTTTACAAAAAAAATTAAAACAACAGAAGAGGGCTTTTTGCAGTGCTGGCTTTGGAAGCCATTGGTTAGTCCAGGCAGCACACTTCACCGTCTGGATGAAGAGGGAAAAGCTATTGAAAAGACCATTAGATAATAGCTTGCTTTTCCCCCACCAGAGCTGTCCCAGGTAATATTATGTTTTGTTTGTGTAGTTATGTGTTTTGTCTGGCTTGCTGAAATAAAATTACTTCTGAGCATTGAAACTGTGCTATAAATTCTGTTTTGCTATTAGCAGAAGTAATTTTTCCCCCCTTTTCCTTTGGCCCCCAGAGCTGCAAAAATAACCAACAGCAAACAGATGGCAGAGTGCCCTGCCTAAGAAGATTTATGTATTCCTGAGGAATAACCAGTTTAAAGGAAGATTCACAGAGGTTTTTTTGTTCAGATAATTCAGCCATTCGTTATTTCATACAGTGGAAATCTGTTCAATGCGAGGCCATTTATCCTCACAGTCTTTTGTATGGGGTAGTCATACTCTTTTTATTGTGTTATGCATTCTGAAATATTGGATTTTTAATAATTTAAACATTTATCAGGGTGGGTGTTTTTTTTTTTCTTTTTCTGCCAGTGCATTTGTGAGGTTTTCTTTTGTTCAGGTTTTATTAATTCAAAGATTACCCAATGGGAAGTAAGTAAGAGATGAACTGCAGGAGTTCAGGGCACCTCTCTCCCCTTGTGCGTGAGCAGACACGCATCTCCATCCCCTCTGTGGAGCAGTGGTGGTACCCGGGGAGCACAAGGAGCAAATGAGGTGTGAGTACATGGCCGGGGGCAGCCTTCCTCCCCCCTCCTCACTCATCCTTCTGCTTGGGCACAGAAATGAAGGGCCGAGCTTAAGGCAAGTGTAAATACAGTGTGTGAAACGATGATGTCTTGGGGGGCATTTCAGGGTCAGCTCTGGCCCTGTGCTTGACAAAGGGGAGAACTTGCAGGTGATATCTACTTATGGGCTTGAAAAAGGCATTTTCTGTGACACAAAAGACCAGTTCCCCCCCCAACTCTGCCCCCTCTAGTGTGAAGTCACACCTCTGTGTGAGAAACCAGGGTTCAGGTGATGTGTGGGGCCAAAACCAAACACAAGTGAGCAGGTGCTGCTGGAATGGGGTGTGGGTTGGTAGTTACCTCCCTCACGTGCACTGAGCATGAAGGACTGTAGTTTCCATTAGAGGCCAATGAAAAACTAAGGTAAGCAACAGGGACAAGTTGGTTTCTTGATTGTCTGGGTCTTGGAGAGTGCAGTTGTGTTGCCTGTTGTGAGGGAGGAAGGTAGGGTTTGGTTATAGACATTTCAATCAAATGCACTTTTAGGTTTTGCTCTAAAATAGAGGAAGATTGCTGATGCTCATGGAATTTTTTTCATGTGGTTTTGGAGCTTCAGTACAGCTAAGTATAACGCTGTTTTTACTACACATTTTTAGTAGCATTTAGAACTCCTTATTACCAATTGATCCTTTCTTTTGTCTCAGTTCTTTTTTAATTAATGTCACAAATGAAAGGAAAACCGTGTTGCAGTTACGCATCCCGGTGCTTCAACAGTGACTGTGGATCAAACAACAGATCCCCAGCTTCTGCTGAGGTAGAGCAGTTTAGGAACACAGAAATTATGAGATCAAAGAAGACAGATCCTTCTGACAGAGTATCCCATCCATAACAGTAACAAAAGCTTCAAGAAAAAGTGCCAGAATCCCTTCACAGTTACAGAACAAACTGCCATTCAGAAAAATTGTGTAACCTCCACTGCCCTTTTGTTATATGGGTTCACATTTCCCATATATATAAAAGGGAACTTACAAAACCCAATGTAAATAAATTTCATGCTGTTAATTCTAGTGGAAATTATCTTTAAAAAGAAGTAAGGTGGAATTTAGATCTCACAGATTTCCATGTTGCGCTTGCACAGAAACTGGCATTCATAATCTCTGCTACCTCTGGAGGGGAAGAAAACAATAAAAAAAGCATTAATCTCCTTACTGCCCTAGGATCTTTTCCTAATTTCACTACCTCTGTCCTACTGAAACCTTCCATTTTCTGTGTATAATTATTCCCAACACGTGTTTAACATTGCAGTACTTCACATAAACCACAAAGTTCTAGCAAAAATTATTTGCACTAAAGGAATTAAAAGAAGGCTCTTAAAATTAACATACAACATAGATACAACACTTACCTTTTCCTATATATGAAATATATATATTTTACTTTATATTTATTTGGATGAACCTCTGATAGAGAAACCAGTTGTATTTATGACTGTGACGCGTTTCTTAGAAATTGACTTTCTATATTTTGCAGCTTGGATAAATTTTTCTGAAAAATGGAAACCTCCATTTCTTTTTCTATTTTTTTGCTCTAATACATATCTTCATAGGAGCTATTATGTAAGGCCCATTAGAATACACGCTCTGGAGGACACGAGCAGTTGGTAACAGCTGAAGCATCCCAACACCTACACTCCAACTAAGTGGTGACTGTGAGATGGTCATTCATGGCAGGACATTAGGCAATGCTGTTGTCCCTCTTCCCATTTTTCCAGTGGGGATCCTCTTGCCAACTCGCATGAGTCCCAAATTTGCTGCTTTTTTCTTTTTTGGGTTTTTTTGGTTTTTTTCAGAGGGAGAGTGCTAGTGGCAGAAGGGAGGAAGGAATGTCTTATGAAGGATGTGATATTCTGTTTTGTAGAGTGTGATTTGTTATTGCACTAGCAATAAAGAGAAAAACAATGTTTGTGTATTGCTGCTCCTCCAGTACTTCATCATCTTCTGGGATTGATAGAGCAGCCTTTAGCAAAAAAGAATACTTGGCTGCAGTTTTACTCATGTCAGTATCTGCCTTTGAGTACATTAAATTCAGTGTGGAATAGTTAATTCAGGACCGTGACCCATACTTGCTTTTTTAAATCATTCTAGCTCTTAAATTCTTATAATAAGCCAGAGGCTAGTACTTGAAGCCTATTCACAGTATGCTCCAACACTTTTTGAGTCAAGATTTCCCCGTTATCCTCCACTCTAAAATGCTTTATCCTTTGGTCTGCACTTCACACGCAGAATTATTAGTACCTGTGTAGAAAGAGACCGTGTCTTATTTTAGCAGTTTCATGACAATAACAGTATTTCACTGCTCAGAAAGGGTCAAAACAATGTTCTCGCTGTAGCACTTCTCTAAAAAAAAAAAAAAGTGAAGGAATGTCTGTTTGCAAATCGCTGGAGAATATGTTTGCAAGAAGTTACGAAACAGCATTTCAGCAGTGGATAGAAAAGTAGCTGTTAAACATCTTAGGTAAAAGCCAGAGGGAAGCTGGACAACCTTGGAATTTGTCTGGTAAAATCCTTGCAGTTCTCTTGTTATAGATAGAAAGAAAAGATTTAGATGAAGTAAATAATTCAGAGCAAAGACTGAAAAATAATTTGGGAAACTTTACTATTTTTTTCCGAATTGTCTCCAACTCCTGAGAGTTATATTTGCATATGCCAACAAGAAATACTCACAAGCCAAAATGAATTGATGTTTTTATATTTCTGAACGTGATTAATACAGTCAGAATATATGCAATAATATGCAGACTGGAGTTACTTGCCCCCTACCTGAGGTGTTAACTTCAGCCTCTCTGGAAAAGAGATTTTATAAAGCAATTCTAATGGAAACAGGACTACCAGGGGCGGGCACAATGATTATATTCTTTGTAACAGAAATACGATGTGCCAACCTGGATAACAGTGAGAAACCAGCAGAGGATTTAACCATGCACAATTCTGGTGAAGAAGCGTGATTGTTAACTTTGCTTTGTTTGACCTCTCTAAAATTGCTTTAGAGGGGAAGGGTCAGCTTTGGTTGCTTTGAAACTAAAACCAAGACTTCTTTTTTAGCGCTTTCACAGCATGAAATGTGTTAACTGTTAAAATGGATTTTGTATAACAGTTCTGCATCCCAGTTTGAAACCAGACTGTGGCATACATTTGACCGTTTCATACATCCACTTTTTTAAAATCTCTAAAAGAAAAATAACTTTTTTTTTTCTTAAACTGTGGAATTCAAAACTAAAATGTGTTAGGCTGCCATCCTTCACTTCATAATGGTCACAAGCTGCCCCAGCTCTTCAAACAGAGTATAAGGGCAAAATGCACTCAAATCAAATGCTTAGCGGATGTTGGCTTCCCACTATCGTATCGCTTGGCTGTTTTGTTGAGGTTTCACACACATACATAAAAATAACAGCATTTTTAGCTGATCCCAATAGATTTTTCTCTGCAGCTGCATCACTTGAAAAAGGCTTTTTGTTCCAATTCTTGAAGTCTTAACTATTGCAAGTAATTTTTTTTTATTTTTTTTTTTTAAAAAATCTCAATTATGATTTATGTGTTGTGATGACTTTAAGGGCTTGATTGGGCTACAAATGTGCTTTGAAAAAACAAGAAAATGTGCCCATGAAAAACACCGGCGGTTCAAAGCTGAATATTGAGCATACAGTTGTAAACTCACATGGCACATGGCTGGGTAGGTTTTTTTGGCAGAGCCGTAGTCTCAACCTGCAGTGATGCTAAAGATATTAACAAATTAGCACTGCAAAGCTTGCCAGCGTATTCGCCAGAGTCCTGCTCATGCTCTCACTGCTGTAATTAAAACTAATTATTTTCTAAAACATAGTAATACATGAATATGTGCAATAATCATTTTGTAGTGGGCAATCTGTGAAGTATTTTTAAAGCTCCTTTTCCCCCTCCTCTCTTTGGCTTGCTATGCAGTGTGCCTGCTGCTTCGTGCGAGCCAGCATTGTCATTTTGCAGAGAGGAACGCTAGTCTGGTAATGATCACATTTTTTAATTTTTTTTAACGCTGATGCTGTGCCGATTCTTAAAATTTGTACGTCTGGGATACGTATATTTTTCCTTTTCGTTGCCTTGTAGGTTATTTTATCCTATGTTTTTCTTATCTCACATCTTTCTTTGAAAGAAGGGCATGGGGGTGGGGGGAGAGAGGAAGGGAAGATACTCCAGTATTTCATAAGCACTGTGCACATGGTTTTCTGCAGGGAAAAAAAAATCACTTGGTGTCTTGCTGTTGCTCTCTGGTTTTTAGCATTGATTCAAAGCCATGGCACCTTCTAGCATCTGATCTGCTCAGTATTTTCTGTCTATTTAATCTGAACGTCTCTCCTTGCATCTTTCTAGAAATCCAGGAACCCAGCAGCTCTGCAGCAATAATACTATACTTAGCGCTTGCATCTTCAAATAAAAAAAGACCCTTAAACTCCTCACACCCCTGGGAAGCAACTGCGTGCCATTATCAGAGAAAGACATTTGTGCATTCATGATAGTCCCACCTCATTTTGGCAAGAGGGGAAGAAGTTGAGCCAACGGTTCTCCAACAGAGTAGAGTTTTACAGCTTGTAATTCTGTAGTTAAGGCTCACAGCGGCTGAGCCATTCGTACTGAAGTTGGTAGGGGCAGGAATTATCTGCTGGGGACCGACCTTAATACAGATGTAATTGGGAAAATCGGTCTTTTTCTCAGATTCAACGTTGCAAGCAAAATGTTTTCATTTCCGTTTGTCTGTTGCTGAAGGGAAAGCGCAGTAATCATTAAAATAGACATTTGTTAAAATGTAGTGGTCAAATATGGGAGACAGTTGAAGACCACCAGCAGCACAAAGACTGAATTTTACTTTGTAAAGTGTGTGTTCCGTGGTGCTTGTATTCTCGCCCTCGTTCATTCTCTTTTGTTTCCTGGCTTCAACTGAAGAGGTTTCCAGGTTTCCGGACTCTGGAATAACAGGACAGAGGTGGGATAACCTCTGCTTCGTGTGGCACCGCAGCCTTGCAGCAGGAAACGTGGTTTTTTCCTACAAAACCAAACATAGTCACGCTTAACTGTTTCTCCTGTTTTCGATTAGCACCTATGGGTCTTGCAGATATGATGACACCCGGTGAGTCCAAACTACCCCTTCCTCTCAAAGCAGATGGCAAAGAAGAAGGACCCCCCCAACCCGAGAGCAAGTCAAAGGTATTTACCTCCTCCGCACGTGGTGTTGGTTCAGCCCGCAGAAGTCTGCTGTGTTGTCCTTCCATCTTCTGGTTTTGGCCTACCCACTTCCGTTCTTTCCCGCATGCCTTTCCATTCACGTGCAATCTCTTTTGTTTGTTTCTTTTTTCTTTTCTTTTTTTTTTTTTTAAATCTCATTGTGTGGATCTGAAAGTTACTAGTTCTTACGGCATTTTAACTTGCGGGGGCAATGCAACCCAAGCCAAAAGTTGCGTGGGGATTCGGCTGTGCCAGGTGGGTGGGAGAGAAGGGTCTTTGCCTGGTTTCAATACTTGCAGCCATTTTTCTCTGCCTTTGGTTATAGCTTCCTGTTTTGGCCGCCTCAGCAGCAGCAACATACTTTAATATTTTGCTTTCCTGCCTTATTTGATAAAATAAGGTGAACAGCTTGGTTTTTTTCTTTCTTTCATAAGGGGAAACCCATGCTTAGCATTCCATCTGAGCTTGAAATAAGCATGGTGGCTTAGTGACTTTAGCCAAGCATCCAGCAAACTTTCCAAATTATACTAATTAACAATGTTGTTTTAATACCTTTTATATATATATATAAATATATTTATATATGTGTGTGTTTTCTGTATGTGTCTCTCTCTGTTTATATATATTTTATATATAAAAATTGGTCAGTCTGTTAAACTGGATGTATTTTTTTTGTTTTTAATAAAGTTTGCCCTGCCTTTGTCATATTATTTTTTTTTTATTCCTCTACCACAGGATAGCTACAGCTCTCAGGGTATTTCTCAGCCCCCAACCCCAGGCAACCTGCCAGTCCCTTCCCCAATGTCCCCAAGCTCTGCTAGCATCTCCTCATTTCATGGAGATGAAAGTGATAGCATTAGCAGCCCAGGCTGGCCAAAGACTCCATCAAGCCCTGTAAGTGGCTCTGGTTTTTTTGGTTTTTGTTTATTTTTTTTGTAATTAATTCTATTTTAATGCTTGCTTGTTTGTTTTGTAAATTCCTTTTCTTCATTATTTATCCACTAAACGGTTTTCTTTCTTTATAACATTGGGTACAAATTCTGCTCTCGGACACATGACTGTAAGTTCCACTGCCTGGCTTCAGTGGGGCGTGAGCATGGTTATCCCAGGGCAAAATTTGTCCCAACAGTACTTTGAAATAAGAAAGAGTAAAAATCGCGTGCATCATGCAAGTGTGCTGTCTGGTAATACAGCAGTTGTCGTGAAGAAAACATCCTTCCTGTAATGCATCAGCTTCCAAGCATGCCGACTGTGTTGTTAAGGACAATTCCATTCCTGTTCCTGGGCCCAAACTCCTTCACACAACTGACTTCGCTCTGGTGGCCGCGCTTGTCTTTGCCAGGGTTATTTAGGAAAAAAAAAACCCAAAAAAACACAAAACGAAACAAGAAATCTTCTCCCCTATTGATTCAAAGTTTGAATTGTAGGCTCGGCACCATGAGAAAGCTGCCATGTATAGTTTTGAAATATTTTTAATTTAAAATTGTGTATTTGGAAATACAATCATTAGGTTATTGGGGCACAGTCTAAAACACAATTGTTTCTGATTTCCTTCATTCAGTTATTTTGAAATAACCCAGATTGTGGGTGGAAAAAAACCTGATGCGTGTATGTTTTTAGAAAACTATTTTTTAGATTAATAGTCATTCTCATGCAGGTTGCACAGAAAAACCTGAGAGAGATGCATGGAACTAAAAATAAATTTCATCATCTGTATGTCTATGCATATATATATACACATGTGGAAAATCTATATACATATATAGAAAAGAGAATGTATATATAAGCAGATATGGCCTGTGGGGAGCAAATATCCACTTGGTCATTTTTGCTTTGTTTTTTCTTGAATTAGAAAAATATGTGTTTGGTTGTTTGTTTTTTTTAACCAAAAGTAATAATGATCGTAATTTCTCTGTAGAAAAATACTGCAATATTATTTTTGTGAGGAATATGAAGGGTTTTTTCTGATGTTAATGTGCACTTAAAATAGCAACAGTTCTTTGATAGCAATTTTCAGGAAGTGATACGTTGAAGAATATATCTCAGGACAAACAGAGGAAGGCCAATTGGAGTGAAAAAGGTCTCCCCATCCAAAAACCAGTGAATCCCCTGAGCAGGGGGGCAGCATGGCATGAAATGCGCCGCCTGAATGTTTCAATGTTTATTTGGCAGTGACTTTGAGTCTCAGAAGGCAGCTGGTGTTACTTGTTCCCACAAAGTCTCATCTTTTTCTTAACAGCATTTTCTTGCAAGGGTGGTATCAAAAACGCCGCTAGTTTTCTTTGTAGTAATGCTTTGGGTATTGCTTGTTTGGGCAGTTTTTTGGAGGAAAGCAAGAGAGTTATTGCACAGGGTGTCAAACACATCGAGTTCTTCTACAAGGCTACCAAATGAGAAGGCATTCCTGAGCTCATTGCATAAATTACGTAGCGAATCCTAGGGTCATTGTGAATATACGTGGAGGTTTTTCCACAGAAATATGACAAAGTGTAGCATTGGGAAAAATAAATGGAGGTAGTTTATGCTTTCTGTTTCTACTGAATGCCCTTCTGTCCAAATGCTGCTGCATCTTTAGCTTCAGTTAGCTTCTTGGTACACAGCGATGGGTAAATACGGTGCTGATAGAAAAATCAGTGCTATAAATTAGCTGATTGCTTTTTACCTATGAAGGCCATTGTATTGGGTAACTTCATTGACTTCAACTGCAGCCTGGCATAGACTGGAACGATTGATTGCAGGCGTTTCGTTACACTTGAAAACAGCCTGAATTTGTTCATTAAATCCCAAAGCTGCTTCACGTGCCACAGCTTGTCCATTCTAGCAGAAGATAAAAGCAAGGGCAAATGGTCTGCAATTCACTTCACAGTATCCCTGTGATCCGTGATCCTAATAAGTGGATCCTCTCTTTCAGCAGTTTTATACAGAAGTGAGGCATGAAAAAATGTGTAGAAGGAAATGTTGAACGTTGCATTTTGAGGGCTCTTTGGGTACATTGGTAAAAGAACACTTCTGCTTTGCTACTTTTGCCCTTAGGGTGCATCCATGTCAGTGGTGAGGAGGCTTTAAAATTCTTTAAAAGAAAATTTGCAAGCCTGGGTGTGAACTATGCAGAGTCCTTACAACATAAATAAAACAGTTGGATATGAAAACCCCATAACATGCTGTTCACTGTCCATAGGTGCACATGAAGATGACAGTGAGTATCCATGGTGCTAGCTGTGAGGGGTCTGCAGAGTCCTTCAGAGTGAAGTCTTGACAAAGGGTTGTGTCCAGTGAAAGCCTCTGCCAGGGATTGGACTTTGGCAGATTTTGCTGCCTGTATGCACGCTCTATTCTGTAGTAAAATAGGTCTATGTAATAAATGTAATATTAGCAAATGCATTATTGAAGTGGGAGAAGTGAACAGTAGATAGTTCTATAAATACAGATGCTTAGAGGTATGTACAG
Organism: Scolopax mira; assembly: GCA_004320125.1. Classification (NCBI taxonomy): domain Eukaryota; kingdom Metazoa; phylum Chordata; class Aves; order Charadriiformes; family Scolopacidae; genus Scolopax; species Scolopax mira. Next base: position 141,882 of record BJBW01010423.1, on the reverse strand, counting down.
AAACAACTACCCACTGCCTTAGTGGGAAAGAACTCCTACAGAAACTTGTGTTGCTCTGAAGGATTCTGCAGACTCACCGTAAAAGAGTCTGTTCATAATAAAGTTTTAATGAGTGGTAGGTGTATTGAAAATAAAATACGGGGTTTGGCATACTTAGATCTGTCTTCTTAAATCACCCATGTAAACATGGCCAGCCATATCACGTAGAAGAGCCTGAGGATTGAGGGCAGAATAGGATACAACTAAATCAGTAAAGGTATGTGCTACAGGTGATTCTTTTATCACCAAAACTATCAAGAAACTTAGCAGAAGGAAAGCTCAGTTAGCAGTCTGCTCATTTTGTAATAAGCCCTTATTTTCTGAGGGTTAACATTTACCTATAGGCAAATGTAGGCTTCCAGCGGAACCTGCCCATGTAGAACTGAAGTTTGTTTGTGTGTAGACTAGCTTGCACACATCTGTCATTTTTATATGTTTACATTTATTAAAATAGAGAAGAGGAAAAAGATCTTTACTCTTGAGGAATAGAATTCTTCTCTCCAGTGCATTCTTCTAAAGTTAACATTTCATTTTAGAAGAAAATTGCACCCGTTTTACAAAGCGTGACAACCTGAAAGCTCGCACAGTGAGAAACACTTCTTACCTTCTGTAAGCTGTGAAAAGTTTTCAGATTATACTGTCATTTTAGAGCCTGCTGCCACACTGCTGAAAAGCAGCATCATTTGAAATGTACAGTAGAAAAACCCAGAAGGAAAGATCCTTAACTGGTTTTCATTCTGCTATGAATCTGATGTGAAAAAAAGAATCTTACTGTATAAAAATGAAAACATAAAACTGGTAAATCTGAACATTCTTAATTGTGAACTACCATAAATTGAAATTGAAACTATTTTGTTGCCTCATATGTTAGAATGTAAGCACATAAAATGTTCTGGATAAAAGCTGAAATTTCCCACCTTCATTTTTATTAGAGTTCTGTGGCATCGTAAGTGTCAGTTTAAAATTAATGCTGGTGAGCAGCAGAGTAACTTTGCTCTTAGGGCACTTGGTAGTGGGGTAGTTCCAGTTTATTCAGCTGTTCAAGCCTATGTGATCATATGTTCTCACTACAAAATCAAATTAGTAGCAAAACGACTTACTTCTTTCCACCCACCGCCAAAAAAAATCTTTCACAAAGTACATTTGTTGAAAAGAGTTAAACAGATTTTCTTAAACACCCAGATACGTAGCAAGTGAGGCTTACAGTAAACTGGTTGCCATTACAGAATGAGTCTGTGCTTTCATTGCATCATCTGCAGGACTCGTGTCAAAGTGTTTTCCTGCCAGCCACTTAGTATTAGTAAAACAAATTCAGCCTTGACTCTGACTTCAGAGGGAATTCTAACACAACTTAATCTGGCTCAAGTAAGTTCAGGAGGGAACCTCATTTCTAAGTAAGAAAGGTAATGATATCTGTCTGTAGGAAGGACTACTGTGACGCAGATAGAGTATCAGGGAGCAAGGCAGAAAACTTTACAGGAGGGTATTTATTTAATTAAAATGAATATCCATTCACTGGAAAGAACAGCAATGGCTCATGAAACTGCTGGGTCACCCCCCTTGGCTTCACATCTCTTTTCTCCTGGCTCTCCTCCAGCGTTGCCAAGTTTGAGTTAATGTCTGGAGGGAGATACAGAGCCTGTCATATTTTCCAGGCTAACATGCAAGATGAATGGTGGCAATGCTTTTAAAATTATTGGCAGTTGGATGCTGCCCCACTGCATCTTTCTTGGTGTTGAGTGCCTCACCAGCACCATGTGGGGACATGGACAAAGTGGGTGGTTCTGCAGCATCCGTGAGGTACAGGTAGGGTCTTGTTTAGAGACGTTCAACTAGAAATAAGTTTCTGTTTACTTCAGAATAGTGCTGTCTCCTGTTCAATGTAAGGAAAAGGCAAAGGAGGGAAAGAGTGATTGACTAGATGAGTCTAACGAAGTGTCTACTGCAGTCAGCAACCCAGTTTAGGATTTTACTATACAGACATAAAGGATATGCTTCCCTTCATATATTTGGCTCCTGTCCCAAAGCTTTATATCAATCTTTTTCTCTTGTGTTTAATGCTGAACCACTCCCGTCCTCTACTGCTGAGCAAATCACTTCACCTTCTGGAAGCGGGAGGGTCTCCCTGCACGATCAGCAGCCCCTCTGCTGTCAGACCAGGGGCAGCTTGGATAGGGTATAGTCCATCCACACATGGCACAGAGCCCACCTCACTGAAAAGATACTGTGAGAAGTTCGAGCTTGTGTAGCAGCCTCAGTGATTTCTGCCATCTCTGCATAGAGGAGAAAAGGGCATCAAGATAACGTGAGCTTTCATTAGCTGTAAAGCCCAAACAGCAGAAGGAAAATGGGTTCGCTCCTGCCCTTCTGCCACGTGAGAAAGAATTCTGCTCTTTCTGCCTTTTTGGCTTTTCCTGGTGGTGGTTCAGCTCTGATGGCTGCACATCCCTGGTTTTCCCCAGGTCATAGTATACATCCTCACTGCAAGGTAGACATGCGAGATGGCTGTCTCTGTCCTTTTTTAAGGCAGGAGAGCAGTAGCTGTTCATAAGCATTATTGGCTCAGGTAGCTAACGGGCAGTTCAGGAAGAGTATTGCCACCAGTCTCCTTGTACTGTAGGCACTCTGGCTCATCTTGCCTTTTGGCCAGTGGTGGTGTGAAGAGGTAGTAAAACATAACCATTTGGGGCTTTCCAGAGAGCAGTTCTGCTCCTTGCTATACTAGTTTGCCATAATTCACACCTTAAGGCTACGTTTGTGCAATTTCTGTTCTGGAGGAACACTTTCAGGTTTCCTAGCCCCTTTTTGGGGGCAAAAGGGAGAGGGTTGTTTTGGTTTGTTTTTAGGATTATGTAAACTTGTGTGGGACAAATTTGTTTTTAATTTTACCCAAATTATTGATGCATAGCATTTGAGATAAATGGATGAGAAGCACTATGTGAGAGCTACCTCTTCTTAAAATTACATGAGGCAACATCAGAAACTTGCCTTCTGGGATCCAAAGTTCAGCTCAGTGAAAAAACTATGAAAATGGGGAGTTTGGGCCCTTTATTTAAAAAGCTGAATTTTCCGTATATGGACAGAATGTACTGTTTGTGCCTGAACTAGTAGCCTTCATTCCTGACTGTTGTGTGATAGCTTTAGTTTGTTTGACATCTTCTCTTTTTCAATGTTGTGAGTTTCTTACTTTCTTTTCCCTCCCCCTCCCACCCTTCCCCCAACTCTTTTTTTTTTCTTCTTGTGATTTAGAAATCGAGTTCCTCTACCACAACTGGAGAGAAGATCACAAAAGTCTATGAACTGGGAAACGAGCCGGAGCGCAAGATGTGGGTGGATCGGTACCTGACGTTCATGGAGGAGAGGGGCACGCCTGTGGCCAGTCTGCCAGCTGTGGGCAAGAAGCCCCTGGACCTGTTCAGGCTCTATGTCTGCGTCAAAGAGATCGGAGGTTTGGCACAGGTGAGAAGAAGCGCTTGAAAGTAAACCTTTTGAAAAGGTGATGAGTATTTCCCACTGGTTACACCATTGCGTTGTCGGCATTGACAATGTTTTTGAAAAAAATAGAGTTTTGTCCTTTAATACTTGTCTGGAGTTTATTTTGGGCTGCATAATTGCCATAAAACTTTACAGTTTGAAACAAAATTGACCGTTGCTATAGACAGATGAAATTGTAACCTGTTCACGCACATTCGGTAATGCCTCTAAGAGAAGAGGAAAAAGCTGTTGGATCAAAGTTGTGAGTAAGAAACACGTGATAAAGCTGAAAGGAAAAGGAATTTTCTCAGAGATATCTTCTCTGGATCTCTCCAGAGAAGTGGCAGATACGTTCTTGAAACGCAGTCCTTTGTCCCAAACATTGAATCTCCGAGTGCCTCCGTACAGTACCTTTGTTTAGCAGAAATGGACTGTGCTTTCTCAGTGCTTGGAAAATGCTTAGATGTTTTGGGTTGCCTTACAAACATAACAGTTACAAGGAAAAGGTGAATCACTTAATGGAGACCATGGAAAATGAAAATTAAGCAGAGCTGAGAATAAAAAAGTCACAGATGGGAGAGGGAAACTTTGGTTTGTGTTCTCACCAGTTATCTGCACGTTTTGCAAAGAGACATTTGGAAATTACTTGTGAGTTGTTAACACTGACCTCCGAGAACAAAACTCCACGTTTCATTGTCTAGCACCATCAAAAGGGAAATCAGGAGAAAATGGTCAGCATTTGCAGCCTTAGATTTGGTATTCAAAGTCGTCTGTCCTTGCCTGATGCTTTTACAAAGCATCCCTTGCATCTAGGGGATCGCTCTGGCTAGGGGCTAGAAGCTACTGTCAAGTGCTGAGACCCATAATTTCTGTGGAATTAAGAACATTTGTAGATGTTCAGTGCTTTGCAAGAGGAGGTTGTAAATAAAAATGTATGTGCAATATTTAATATAAAATAGATAATAAATAATATTTAAATAGATATAATTTTACACTGATTACAAAACCTGAACTCAAAAATACGGCAAACAAATTAGATGCTCAGAAAGAGAACATCTTTTAATAATCTATGTGGTTAGTTCAAGAAAGAAATGTCCAACAACAACGATCAGTAGCATTTTTATGGGATTTGATTCCTGAATTAGGTCATCGGCCCTTCAAGTCCAGAGATTTTAGCTATTCCTGTTATTAAAGGAAGGCAGAGAAACCTAATATAGTTCACCTTGTCGGCTGTTAAATGCTGTAAGAGATGTTATCCTGACATTTTTAGTGATCAGCTCATGCCCCCCAGCATCATAAAGATTTGATTACTTTTAGCTCAGAAACTTCATTGCAGGTAAATCGTACCATGCAGCTGCTCTGCCTCGTACAGCGTGATTGTGCCCATAGTGTGACTCTTAGCATCAAAAATTAAGCAAGATGGGGGGCAGATGGGATATTCTAGAGAGTCATTCATGTTTGCTTATTATGGTAATGTATTTTATTTTGGGACACTTGGTGTTGATTCGCAGTGACAGACATTATGCATTGCCAAAGAATAGATGCTGTTCACTTAGACTGATTTTTGAAAGAGCTTGAGTTGCAAATGTGTGTGCTTCAGTACTGCTAAAAACTGGTGCTGAAAATAAAGGCACCTGGGTTTGCCAGTGTGCCCACGTAAATGATCACTGTATTTATCTGTTTGAGGCTACTGTGAGGTGCAGAGCTTTGCTTGCTGAGGTTTATTTAAGTGTATCTGTGTGATGTTCTCCTAAAAAGCTGTTGCTCTGACTGCTGCACTCCACGTCTCGTGGTTCTGCCCAGAGAGTGACGGGGAGCGGAGCTGTGCAGCAGCAGTTCACATTCTCTCTCTGACTAGATGCAACTGATGGGGTCCCAACATGAACAGACCAGCTGTTGGCAGCCTTCTTTTAAATGCCAGTAGAGTGGGCATTTAGGCATGAATGTTTCTGTTTGCATTATGCAATGTGTTCATTACGCACCAGTTAGCTGTATGTCAGTAGGCACAAAGGGCTGTGTAACTGGATTTCAAGCCTCAACAGGGGCAGTTTATGAAAATCTCATCTCCTTTAACTCCTGGGCTCTTGCAGGATGTATCGGAGAAATAAAACGGCTTTGCATAGCCATGCCAACCTGCTATCAATGCTATTCCCAAAAGATCTTTGATGACTAAACACCCAGAGAAACCTAAGAAATGTTTCCTTTGCTGGCATGCAGGCTTAGGAACTGTATGGCTACTGACAACCTTCGTGGGTTGTCCAACAGGTTGTCCAAGGGTTATCCAACCCTTCGTGGGTAAAGTGGGAGTCAGTAAAACCTCAGGCCTCAGGGCAAGTTGTAGTCATCACCATACGCAAGAATCAGGATTCTTTCCTGAAAAAAAGCTCAGATGCTCAGACATTTAAAGGCCATTTATTTCAGTGCTGCCTCCCCACCTTGGGTCATACCTAGCCATAGCACAATTCCACATTGAATAAACTCTGGGGCATCAGGTATTACAGCAAAAATACTGGCTGCTCTGAGTGGTACAGCTGAGCGAGCCGGTGGCATCATCCGGGGTGACAAATGAACTTCACTGTTATTACAGCTCAGCTGTGTTTGAGGAACTCATGACCAGTCTTTCAATATTCTCAGCCTTGCACTGCAAACAAGACTCGCAGCGGAGTCAGCGCTGTAATACAGAGCATTGCTGGACTAGCCCTGTGTGTTTGAAGTCTGCCTTAATTAATTAAGGGGCCTTTCTTCGCTCTGCCTCTCATCTCGCCAAAGGATCATTGATCCATCCCTGCAAGATGCCCTAAAGTGAAAGGACTTGACCAGGAATTAGAGGCTGAACTGTTTGACAGCTGGTGGCTATTTTGGAGAAAAATTTATTTTTCATATCAGTGCTCAAACACTTAAATTGCAGAATAACGCTGTTATTGCTTTCTAAATTCGTTTGTAGAAGCTGCTTTTTAATTAGAATGGGGTGGGTGTAGGTGGGAGTCGAAGAGAGGGAGATTGAGCGTGCATTTGCTGGGAGATGGATTGCTAACTGAAGAGCGTAGGCCCTGGAAGAGTGCAAGGCATTTAAAAGATGCACCATGCAGAAGACTCTCCACAAGCAAAGCTTTTTATGTAGCTATCAGCAGGTTCCTTAATGGTTTTATAACTGTAAATGCTGTCTATGCATTACTGCGTGTGGGAGTAATAAGTATTAGTTAAAAGAGGAAAATAAAAAAGTAAACCAAGACATCGAGTGGGGGGTTTTTTGCCTTTTTTTCCCCCCTTTTTTGTGTCCAAACCAATGATTCTGCCATTTATGTTGCTAGGTTAATAAAAACAAGAAGTGGCGTGAGCTGGCAACCACCTTGAACGTTGGCACTTCAAGCAGCGCAGCCAGCTCCCTGAAAAAACAATACATTCAGTACCTGTTTGCCTTCGAGTGCAAGATTGAGCGAGGGGAGGAGCCCCCTCCAGAAGTCTTCAGCACTGGAGATACTAAGAAACAACCTAAGATTCAGCCGCCATCTCCTGGTGAGTCAAAAAAACTGCAGCCCCTCTTACACAACCATTTTTTGAATGCGAAAGATAGTCGGTGTGTTGCATTTTATCCCTTTAGAAGCACGTCTTGCTGACGCTGGACAACCAAGAAAGATAAGTCAGATTTAACTCTGAAGGGCCATCTGCAGTCATGTGTCTGGTTTGTCACCGCTGACCCTAACACATACAGATGTGTGTGCCAGCACACCCTTAATATTCAGAGTTCCTCTGGTGTAGTCAAAAGAACAGCATTCTGTAAGACACGGGGCAGCCCGTCTAAAAGGGACTGGAAAAGGCTAGTACTGAAAGGAGCGTCCCTTTGTCTAAAGATCAGATTCTGGTGCTTGCACTTTCCTTGCTCTGACTCTGAAGCTGCATTTTCAACACAACTGTTGGTCAGCAAAGCTCCAGTTGGAGTTGGGATGGCAGATGCTGGGCTGAGGGGTGGGTCTCAGGTGGTTGTTCCAATACAGCTTGTGTTGAACGGGTGGCAGATGGAGAGTTGAGGGTACAGTGTATCCCCACTGCCAGACCTCGGTAGTTTGGAGGCATTAGTTTGTGGCTAATCCTGCGTGTCAGATAAGTCATTAGCATTGCTGTCTTCATCTTCTTGTCTGAAGAACTGTAAATGCTTGATTTTGGCTGTTCTTTTTGCATGTACAGTGTAACGTTTGAAGCCACAAAGTTGTCTTTCTAAACTAATTCACCTTAAAACCGTCAAGATTGGATAGTCATGAGTGATATTCAAGGCAGGAAAATTCTTTAGTTGTAACATTTTAAGCACGTAGGATAAGGTGTAGTAAGTATTAGTCTATGATGTTGACTTCTGGACTACCCATGGAAGAGGAAATACTTCCTTTGATTTGTCTGCTGGTTATCAGACTTTTCCAACCAACAAAATAGTTACATTACTACCTACCTTCACAGCTACTGTTAGGCAAACCACCTCCTTATATTGCCAAGAGAATATAATTTCTGGAATATTTGCAGCAGTTTCTTACATTAAAAGGTAGTATTAGGAAAGTATTAAATACCTGAATTTCTCTTAGTGGCAGTTCAGTGGTTGAAAATGGGAAGTGGCAAGTCAGGGACCTGCAAACTCTCCAGGCAGTTTGCAGGTTGCTTGGCTCCAGTTGGAGATTCCTATTGTGGATACCAGAAAATTGCAAATACCTTTATAATCATATCATACAGTTCTAGCTTTAACAAGATCATTTGTTAGGATAGCACTTTGTCAGTACAGGAGAAGATAAAGGTGATAAGGCTTAAGTCTTTTTCAGCTTGGTGCATTTAGTGTAAAGATTTTGGGGAGTCAAAAACTTCCTAGGTATATCTCTTTATGCAATACTTTAGGTATTTTCTCCACCTTGTTAACACCTAGAATTATCAGATACCTCAATGCTAATTATTCAATAGAGAAGATAACTAGGTTACTTTGCAAGGCAAATTTAGTAGATGGGGGAAACATACTTGCTACTAGATGTGAATCCTATAGTCCAAATGTTTATCTGTCTGAAATGAGTATAGAGTGTTCTGAACATGCAGTGCACAAAAAATAAAAGATGTTGGATGTGACTGTAGCCTCCTGAGAAGGCTGGTAAGGGGAGCTGAAAATGTTAGAATTTGGTAAGGAGGGTGAACAGGAAATTAATCTGTTTCAAAATTAAAATGCAGTACCAAAAATGAGAGTATTTTGTTTTGCTCTCTCCTCCCTTACACCTCTCCCTCCAATATGGCTCTCAGTAGTTGGTTCGGAGATGATCACTGTAAATTGGCTGAATTTTGAGATGAAGAATCATTATTTAAATATGTAACTTGAAAAGAGGAATAGAAATGTCAGACATAATACCTTTAGAGGGTCCTTTCACATCATGATGCTACAGATGAAAATTGCAAAGTCCAAGTTTAAATTTATCATAACATTCAAGCAAGCTGTCTGTGAGGAGAACTGAAACTATTTTTCTAAAATAAAAACACAGCAGGACATAGAGAATAGAAGTGGGGGAAGCAAGGAAAGATCTCAAGGTTTGTTTTGTTGGCGAGAAAAGAGCTCGTGTCACTGAATGGACTGCACTTCTGTACGGAGAAAGGCTTTCCCAGTGTGTATCAGCTTTAGTACATGAAATCCCGCTGAGGTATAGATGCTGCAGAGAGTGCAAGCCTGTTCTCTTTAATAGTCAGCTTTTTTTCTTGCTCCTTTCTCTTTAGTATACAGCAACATTAACATTTTAACTGCACAAAAGAAGTAAAGTTGTAGATGTGCTTTAGATAATCTGTTACTCTTTGGCATTCAGAGGGAGCAGAGCCCAGTACAAGAAACGGTGGCCTCCAAAGGTCCTCACTTTTCACCATTAGCTTCTGTTGCACGGTTGGCTCAGTGCAGGCAGAGCCACTTTGAAGCCAAATCCATATGCAGAGAGCTAGTTACACTATTAGGGCCAAAGTTAATTCTGATTAAAAAAGCAGGGGGACTTGTCTCAGAGAGACAAGTTGTGTTTTGTCTAGTTCTAACCAGCTGATGCTATGAAATCAGCTTTGAGAGTTTAAAAATCAGCTCATCTTCATAAAACTTTTAAAACTAAATATTTCGATTGCTCATGAGAATATATAGAGAATATATATAAGAATATATAGGGACTGGCAGCCTTCTTGGTACAGAGAAGAATTCAGTTCCTATGTAGATTTGGTTCCCAGGTAGTTGATGGGCAGTTCAGAGCAAATCACTTATTGCAGATGTCCCACATCCAAGGAGTAATTATGTGACCACTTCACAGATGGCCTTTAGAACGCAAGCCTCAAGCCTAGAGGGAACACTAGGAAACAGTGCAACAACCACAGAGATGAGATTCCCCTGGACAAACCCGCTCAGTGAAAAGATGCAGTGTGTAAATCAAATTTATGGGACTGCAACCCAGCGGTCTGGGTCCATGGGTTAGTCCATTTGCTTGTAGCACTGTATTTGGGATTCTCCCATCACTTCCGTTTCTTACATCATTAATACGGTAAATGGTATGTAAAGGAGTGAATAATTTAGTGCGATGCACAATACAATTCAGGATAGTGTCAGCAATTAAAAAAGTTGAAGAAAGGATTGAGAGTGGAGCAACAAAAGTGACAGGCTGGTTGGCTTTGTTCAGCAGAGGTTTGCACAGAAGCCAGGGTGTTAGGGATAGGATTACCTGCCTGTGTTAATAAATGTTCTGGCTTCATACTACTGTCAGAGCTGCTTCTCTTTTTTCATAAAACTCTCAGGGAGAGGTGGGGGCCTGAATGTGTTGCAGCGAGACTCTGTAGGTTGGAGACATGCTTGTGGTGGACTGAGGCCTTTGTATATCACAGCTTAAATCTGACTAGGACAGATAATGCCAGCAGCAATGAGGACCAGCAGCAGATGCCTAATGACAGGCTAGATATTAGAGGACCCCTGTTGGCCTGATTGTTGGGCACTATGCTAAGGTCCATGTCAACTGTTGCATAGAAAACCCCTTACAGAGAGAGAGGAATTGTAGGTCTTGGTGCGCATCCACCCAGGACACAGAAGTGAGTGCAAAAAGAAAATACTCTTCCCATCATGTGTATTTGATAGTTTTGACCAAAATATGTGCAAATTCTGTGGCAAGTTCTAAACTGAAAAGAATTCTGTGGGCCATTATGTTAAGCACTAATGGGTGCTGGAGAACAAATTTCAAAAAAGCATCAACGTGAAGGTCTTATTTTCCATTATTGTACCCTGGCACTGCCAACTCCTAGCTGCAGTGTGGGGTTCTGTATAGAAGACTCTCAAAATTACAGACGGGGGGGTTTGTCCTCCCCGAAATGAACAGGGCTGAGGCTGCTCCTGAGTAACGCTCAGCAGCTGGCCCTGATGTCAGTGGAGAAAAAGGAGCCAGCGTTGGAAAGAGGGAGCAGAGCGCGCCAGGAGCGTGTTCCCTGCGTTTCCTTGGCAGCGGAGAAACAAGACTTGGGGAGGAGGATGGTGGAGGGGCGGGGGGGGACACACACAAGGTGACACACCACCACACAGAGCCATTCAACCAGTGCGCCTGTAACCAAACCCGTGGGTCTCTGCTGGCGGGTGGCTGACTGAAGTGCTATTATTAGCAGGCAGGTGATGTCATGGAGCGTGTCATGAGGCCAGCCAGGGAATCCCTGCGGAAGATGGATGGGCAAGGGGTCGGGAAGGGGGGGGACACAGAAAGAGGTGCCCCCACGCTCGCACCCGTGCCCGCCCAGGGGGGTCCCACGGCAGCCAGCGGCCCCCAGCCCAGCCTAACTGGGGCACTGGGTTCGTGCTGTGTAAATTATCTTCCCAGCGTGGCGGCTGCCTGTTCCCTCTGAAGTATGTGAATGTACTTAACCTTCAGTAACCTTTCCATTGTTTACTTTAGAGTATACATTTGTAGCTTCTGGCAAAAGGTAGGGATATCCTAGAGAGCGTGTCAGGCCTCATATTAATGGAGTTTCAAGAGGTTGCATTCTTCTTCTTTTTTTTTTTCTTTCCCTCAAGGGTAAAAATTGCTGGCAAGATATTTTTTTTTTTTTTTTTTTTTAACTGCATATTTCATGTTCTGGTAAGTAAAGGGTCTCTCCTGAAAGGAGTACTTACTGCCATGTGGATGTAAGATGAAGAATTCAGTAGCTCTGCACACACAGGATTTTTCCTGGACATCCTAAGTCAGCTGCAGAATCACGAAAGCAGAGATTACCTATTCTAAAAGAACACTGTTGTTTGTCTTTCTTCTTAGTTCTTCGTATAACAAAGCTTATAAAGCACTTTAAAAGATACAGTTTCTATTTCAGGATGTCCACAATCAAAATTAAACACGTACCATAATAAAACCCCTGCAAGGATAGATGTAAAAATCTGAGAGAGCATCTTAGGAAATGTAAAATTTAAGGTGAAACGTGAAAAATGAATGTGGTACTTTCTTACAGTGAAAAGGGTTGTTTTCCTATTCTTAAACTAGACAACATTGCACACAGCAATGTGTGTAAGTTGTATGTGTGAGAGAACATATTGGATTTAATGCGTGTGCATGCAGGCACCTGTGTGCACATGCTAGATCCAAAAAACTAAACTATATTGCTTTGATGCAAAGTGAAGTGCTCAAAGGTTAGGAAATGCCAAAAGTGAGATAAAGATCTTTGCAACCTTAATTATATTTTCTTGTGCGTATAGAGCCCAATACACTCTCAATTCCACAGTACCATTGAAACTTTTTTCCATGAAAACTCCATGTCATTTAGTGCTTGGAATAAACAGTGCTCAGTGAAGGAGGGGCTATTCAGTATTTTGTGATATCCTCACTTTTCAGTACACAGCCCTTGTGCCACAGTTTTCAACCAGACTCAAACAGAGTTATAAATTTACTCCTTGGCATTTCTCATCTTCACTACAACTTTATTTGAGGGCTTTAAAAAGTAGTAATCATTTTTTGCAATACCCATCTGAGAGGGAAATTAGTATGATTCCCATTCTACAGAAGAGGAACTGGGCTAACAAAAACTTTACAACATGAGTATCCGCTAATTCTGGGGGCCAGTTTTCTAAGTTTGGGCATGTATAGCCTTTTATATGATCTCATCTGTTGCTCTGCCTGTTGTGCACAGCTGAAAAATGGCATTTCTGAACAGACTCTCTAAGAAAAGGAACATACATCTAAGAACCTCTTGCAAAATTTCACTCATAAGACCAGTATTGGACTCTTACCGGTATTGAATTCTCTGTCTCTTTATCCAGCTACTTACGGTTCTTTCCCTGTACTTTAACTCTCATTAGGTACATTTTCTAGGCTTTTTTGGTGTTCCTTGTTGTGTAGCACCACATCCATCCAACTTCAGTCTTCTCAGATTCTAATCTGATCTCAGCAGCATCCATATCTCCTTTCCAGGTTCCCAGTCCCCTTGTCAGTCTCCTTCTATTGTCCTTTTCTCCTCCTATTCTCCTTTTCAGTTCAGAAACCCAATTACCTTGCCTTTGCTTGCCAACCTCCAGTTGTGACCATGAGAGCTTGTGTGCGGTGGCTTCCTGGCGATAGGTTCTCATGTTCAACTCCACATTCAAGACTGGCTAGATCAACCCAGGAGCTGAATTACTGTGAGAAATCAGGACAAACCTGAAATAAATACAAACAGGATCTTAAGAAAACCAAACAGTGAACGTATAACAAGCTAATAATCTCTACATATAAGCAGGTATTTTTCACAAATTTATTTGACCAAATCAGAATAAACACTGATTTTATAGTGAAAGTACAGCAAGAGTACTTTCCCTGTCACAGTCATGGCCCCAAAATTACCACCAAGTCTCTTCTTTGAACAGTGAAGGTACCACTGGTGCTATGTGTGACAAAGGGGACCTAATAAGTACTTGGCTTGGAAGACTCACAGAAAAATATTTCTCTTTTGGGGACATCAGAAGAGGTCCATATATTTTCAAAGCCATATTCTTAAAAAAGCTGGACAGTTACAGCTGAAAATTTCCACAACAAAGTTAGTTTGAGGGGAGTATCCATCAGGATGGGTTCCTGATGATTGGCTGAAGCTTGGCAAAGGTACTGAAAAATAGTTTTAAAAAATCGTACCTGCTCTACCAAGTTACTATTAAGACTACAAACATCTCTTACTATTTCTGAAGGAATGTGCTATTTACATTGATGCTATTACTAAAATATAGATGAAGTATTCAGTGGTCTGTGAGTGTGTGACAGAAATAACTGTCTTTGGGGTTGCTTGTAGCTATATCCGCTCTCGGGCTCTTCTTATGGCTGATGACCTAATCCAGAGACTGAAACACTTGCAGTCCCTATTCTGTAGAAGTGTCCCTGACCCAATGGAGGTCAAAACCAATCTGCATTAACAAAGCAGTACCAGAAGCTTTGCACTTCTCAAGATAGCATTTGTCTTCCATTTTTTTTCAACTGTTTATAAGCAGTCATTTAAAAAGAGGCAGGGGAAAAATGAACAACCCTGCAGCCACCACCCAGCAGATAGAAATTTGACTTGTAGCTTCTCAGTTGGGTATCTTCTTTTGCTTTTATACCTTTCCTTATCTAAGAAGATTATATACAACACATTGTTATTCATAATAACAGTTCTATATTAATGAAGCCCATAAATACTGAAAAAAATATTTCACTTGTTTTCTTTAGGTTTACTTTAGACAGGAATCGAGTTCTTGCTCAGGTAGGATAGGGGAGAACTTAATTGATACTTTATAGCCTACCATAAGATAAATATATAGGGCTAGACAATATATTTTACAGTAAGTCTATGGGTACACTAAGATGTTTACTTACATGTTACTAATGTAACAAGATGGTATGTAACAATGTGTCTTCACTCAAGAGAAGCTTTCAGGCTTTTTAGACTTAATCCAAAATTGTATTTAAAGCTCAAGGGCAGGAGAATGATCCAGGCCCACTCAGGGTCATATATACAAAGGGTTTGTTATATGCGAACATGATGATTATTTTTTTAATTATCATATGGATTTGTTTTATTAATAGCACTAAAGCCTTCAGTCAACTGTAGCATTAGTTGTCACAAATGATGTTGTCACTGTATTAATGCAATCAGGGAGCTTTTCCTAAAACTTTTTTTGAACCTCATTACTATGGGAGCATAATCCAAACATGCCTCAGAAAGCTGAGGACAAGAACAATGTGGTCTACACAATGTGGATTTTATATATGCACTTACTACTGAGACTGATTTCCAGATAACATGTGTTACAGATATAAATGAAACACATATAAAAAAGGTGTTCTTCGGTTAAAAACAAGCTCTGCCTGTCAAGATGATAAGTGTTCTAGGATTCTGAGCCAATTATAAACTACTTTCTTTGTCAACGCAGAATAAAAGCCCATACTGCTTGTTCCAGTTTTCCCTCTAACAGTAATTTATAAAGTTTTGGTAATTTGCTGAACTTAGTCAGGCACTATAAAATGCTTACATGACAGTTCATAAAAAAGAAGGACCTCTCAAACCAAAGACATGTCTTCTTGAGTGTATTAGACTTGTTTTGGTAAATTTTTTTACCAATTGCATCTAAATATTTGAATCGTGCAAGTTCTCCTGGGGTAGGATTTCTACTGCAAGACCAATCAGATTCAAGGCTTAGACGTTGTTACGAATTGCCACTTCCCAGCTTCTAAACCAGAAACCGTCCGATCTTTGGGGCTGAGGCTTTTTCTCCTCAGTAGTCACATGAAAATAGTAACTTCAGTATCTACCTTAAAAGACTGGACTGGATGTATTTTATCATTAGCTTATATGATTTACTCATTTAATGGCCTTATTTCTGCTCAGTCTCATCAGAATAGAACATGCACCCTTTTCTATGCTTCGTACCAAGAATACAGCTATTCACCAGGGGTGAAGAGGGCAGTAGTGCAGGTTCTCTATCGCTTTCTGAGATCTCAACATAGAAGGTTTTACAGATGAAATAAATGCTTTGTAGATTTGACCGTGTCTTGTTACATACGCTCTAAAATGATTCTAACTATATTTTGTTAAGATGTCCATTGCTATTTTTACAATTTTATTAGCAGTGGTAGCTGTAGCCTCCTGTTCAAATTCTACTTTTGGTGATCGCTTTCTTCTTATCCCCAATGGCCTTTTGAATTTCTTAAATGTGATTTTTTGCTGTGCTCAAATGTCTCAAAGATGGCATAGGGTTTCAGTGTGCCACTAATAATTTCCCAAGTTTCACCATGGAAATGTCTGCCTTTTAGTGGTAAATGAAATTATGAATTTATATTAATATAACACTTTAAATTTGTGTGAAAATGCTTCTGGCTGAAGTTGGGCCTTATAAACATACATGTTGTGATAGTGATTACATAAAGAAGTTGTGCCAAAGAACAACTTTCATTTACTCTTTTGTAAACTATAGACAATTAACTTTGTATCTCTGACCTCTGATTTAAATGATCCTTTATCTAGATGATTTCTATTCACGTTGCTTCAGACAGCAGATTAAATTCATAGTTCTAGGAAAGATGATGTCTATTACTGCACAGCATATCCTGATCTCAGAGGATTTTGGGGAAGTTATAAAGTACTGAGATGCATAATATAGGCAAGCGGGGGGGGGGGGGGAACAGTTTCCTTTCTGATTATTATTTCCACAGGAATTTAGCTGCTACCTTTTAATATTTCTTTTTTTTTGCTTCAATTTCCCAGCTAATTCTGGTTCCTTGCAAGGCCCACAGACTCCACAGTCTACTGGTAGTAATTCCATGACAGAAGTGCCAGGCGATTTGAAGCCCCCAACACCAGCATCAACACCTCATGGACAGATGACACCTATGCAGGGTGTCAGGTATGAAAAGGCCTTTGCTTCATTTGTTGTTGGGCTGTAGCTCTACCACAGTTTAAGACGGTCTGTCACTTTCCCCACTGCTCAGGCACTCATCATTCAGTTGGGAATCACCCAGAGCCTTAAAAGCAGACAATCATTTTGGAGGGGAGAAAGGGGAAGGGAGGAAGGAGTAGGAGCTGCATTAAATTTCTAAACACCAGAGGAGGATCAGAGAAGTACCAGTGCAAAGTGGGGAATATGTGAAGAGGCGGAAGGAAGGTGGAACCCAGCAGGACCAGCTTAGAACCACAGCCTTCCTTTCCTTGCTTACCCTGTTCTGGTATGTGGATCCAGACATTCATGCTTAGGAAGGGCGAATGTGTGGTTTTAAGGTTTTACTAAAATTAAAATTATGAAAAGCATGTTTAATAACAGTGGGTGAGATAGCAGAGGATTCAACTAGCTTAATCTGAAGTGAAGCCTTCTCACCATTCATTAGGGATCCTTAGCCCACTGAAGTCCAGCAAAAAGAGTTCTTGTTGACTTCAGCAGAAAAATACCTGAGCTCTGAACTATGTACAGAATCGCTCCGAACTTAACATACTTAGGTTCCTTTTTTCTCCATCTATAATACTGCAGAAAGGCTAACAAGAACCTTTTTTAATCATCTTTAATTCAGTTTTCTTTCACTCTGTAAAAAGTTTTCTTTCACATTAACAATAAATCTGATAGTTATCAGGGAAACTCCATTTTCCAAGCCAAATTTTTAAGGGCTTTAGAATAAAGCTGGCTGCAACCATAAAAGTTAGTGCCTCTCCATAACAGTAAATGGTATTTGGGAGGTAAATCAAGTGTTGCTGTTTAGTCTTTCCTATAGTAGGAGAGCAATAGTGTGCTTGGTAAATTTGAAAGGTTATAAATATGAAACTGATAAAAAGTAATACTACTTTGACACAGCATTGAATTAACCTCTGGAGCTCACTGCCTTGGGGTAGTGAGTCAAACAGCTTAGTAAAATTTCAGAAATGTTTAGACTTTTATATGAGGAATATATAGGAATATATATATATATATGAATATATAGGAACACACACAGTTGAATTAGATTAAAACCCCTGATCTTTAAGGTAAATAGCCAGATATGCTTGGGGAAAGACATGGGTAGATTTTTTTTTAACAATCTTCCACTGTGAAAGTTTTTTGCATCTTCCTCAGATGTATCCTGCACAGAGCAGTACCACAGCATCACGGGCTTGATGTATTACAGTCCAGTCTATTAGATGATCTTCAAAGGTCCCTTCCAACCTAGGGGATTCTGTGATTCTTACGAATACGTGACGACATTAATGCCTCCTTTTTCTCATCTGCTAGAAACAGCGCAGTTAGTGTGCACGATCCCTTTTCTGATGTAAGTGATTCAGCATTCCCGAAGCGCAACTCCATGACGCCAAATGCACCGTACCAGCAGGGAATGAACATGCCAGATATGATGGGAAGGATGCCATATGAGCCGAATAAAGATCCTTTCGGTGGAATGAGAAAAGGTATTTTCTTTGCAGGAGCTTAAGTGTTCTTCCCTACTTCGAAGTAATCAAGATGTTCTAGTTGTCAGAATGAGCTTTTTTTACTTCACTGATTTGGTAGAATGTTATCCTTGTAGCAAGAACAGAGGTGCCGTGCAATTGTGGTTCATTCTGGTTATATTTTCTCCTCTCACAGTCACACTGTTTATTTTAGACTTAACAGAATCCTCAAAATGCTTGTAGGAATACATTTCAGGAAGTGGCATAAATTTATAGGGTTAGAACTTGTGCGACGCTGTGTGTTTCTTGAAGGGGGTTAGCTACTCTGCAAATCAAATGCTGTACTTCAGTGGTGGGATGTGAGGCACGGAAGCAACATTCCTGGTCGAAGCGAGGCTGAACTGGGAATTCATTGTGTAGAGCTGAACAAGTCTCCTAATGCTCTCTGTCTCAGTTTACATATTTTTCAGAATAGGAAAGCTGATTTTTTTCTCACTTGGAACAGCCCCTGACAAAAGGTGATAAACACACTCAAAAGTTTGTTTATTTTTATAAAGTAAAAATTAATGTCAAATCTGACTGTTGTCCTTTTGGGCACTTAACCTACAGATGGTTTTGTGGATATTGTAAAATGTGCTTAAAATTAATCCATTTTGCATGCCTCATGTATATGAAAGTGGAAGGAAAGAACACAAGCAGGGCTCACAGTGGCTGCAAAGAGAAGAGCGGATGAAGGAGATGAAATTAAGAAGGCAAAAACTGAAAGGGAGCAAAAGGGAGGAATGAGAAGAAAAGGTCCAGAAATCGGGGGAAAAAAGATATGTAATGAAGTGGGGAGATGCTTTAAAAGAGAGGGCTAATCTGATGTAACGTTTTTTTTTGACCTTCCCTTTAATTCCTTTTGCCTGGACTATGGACACTAGCATAACACAGCTGGAGGAAGATAAAACCCTCTCTGACTTAGTTTCGCTTTCGGTTTTACATCCTTGTGAGATTAAGTGGGTTTATTGCACTTTGTCATGCATTTCACATTTATCCTGTTGAAACACAAATGTCTCCGTTCAGAATCTACTATGAGGGACCAAAGGATAGAGTCTCTTCTATTTGCTTGGGGATTTATATCTGATAATAGTGGTGAACATGCCTTTTCTTGGATCCATAGAATATGCCCATCCTGCTCTAGAAGCAGCTTTAGGGAACAGTAGTATCATTTCCATAACTAAATTATAGTATGCATGTGTTTATGGGAAAAAAAAGAGCCTGATTCTGACAGCTTTGCAATCAAAAGGAGATTTGCTCTTATGTGTTTTGTAAGGTTTATGTTTGCATTCATATTTAGCATTGTTTGGGGTGAAAAGAACAAGAGCAAACTCATCTTCAGCTGTGAAGTTGTCTAGTGCCTGATGAGCTTAGTTCCATAGGATGAGATTACTTTTCTCACTTGCAGCTCCTTAATATTATAAACCATCATCTTGATAGTGGTGCTGCTTCATGTGTTTTCATCAGACCCTAGAGAGCTTTTCAGACACCAGCTAATTCTCCCTGGCAGTGTTAGAGATCTGAACATTATTTTAAAATACATCATTTAATAGAAAGATATCTTCAAACACCCAGCATAATATATTTAATTTCCCTTACTGTTGCAGTGCCTGGAAGCAATGAGCCTTTCATGACCCCTGGACAAATGCCTAACAGTGGCATACAAGATATGTATAACCAGAATCCATCTGGAGCAATGTCCAACATGAGCATGAGCCAGCGACAGCAGTTCTCCTATGGCAGCGGCTATGACAGGAGGTGAGTCAATCTTCAGAAGAAAGCAAAGCCCGTTAGTGAAAATTATCCTCTCTCTCCTCATTTTCCCATTGCACCTTGCAGAGAACACAGCAGCCTACATTTCCTACAGCATCTTACCAAATCATTGGGAGTCCAACCACTGGTAATGACCAAGTCTAGCTGCTCATTGAAATTAACAAGGAGGAACTGTCACACCTTAGAAGGTCACTCAAGCTGCAGCAGATCAGGACATGGGTGTGTTTGACAGCTGCCGTTTGCTGGTGGCTGGTCTGGGCTGTGATGGCATAAAGTAGCACTTTGGTTAGTCTTGTGGCCATGCTTTCACTTAAAACAGTTGTTGGTGGGCTTGTTATCAAAAACAAAATGCACAGCCTAAGCAGGTCTGGTTCGTAGTCTTTGGGAGAATTGCCTTTGGAGAGTCTGGAGTCTGTTGTCCAAGCTGTAGGGGCATCGGTTTTGCTGTGCATCCATCAGTACTCTCATAAGTTTGTCTTCCAGGGAAGTGCACAACATAAATTTGGTCCTCTTTTGTTTATCTCAGGAAAGGTTTGGGGGAAAAAAAAATCAGTAAAATCACTGATGTCTAAGCATTGGTATAGCAAGCAGAACGGTTTGGGAAAGTTTGGATTATATGAAGTATTCTGGTAGCTTTTGTAGCTCTGGCTGTTTTCTTTCATTAGGCTGTGTACTTTAGCTTTACTTTTTGTTTCCTGGTGGTAGCCAAAGTGGTGCAGTGTGGGTCTTTTCAGTGTAACGGTGGAGCAGTTTTCAGTCAGTAGTTCAAAGTCATAGATGTGTAGGGTAACACAAGTATAATCATGTTGTTCAGCAGGTCACATTGCTGGGGAGCCAGTGAGAATCAGGGTTCCAGTAGAAGGTGATAAGTCAAGAGAATGTTTCCTTTAAGGGGTGTGTTTCGTTTTATTTTGTTGGCAATTTTGGAGAATAAGTGCTTCTTACAGAATGAGGTTTCCTTTGTCATTTTTTAGGTCGGATCATGGGCTGGGTCCTGAAGGCAGTATGGGACCACCTGGTCAAAGCAACATGGTGCCTTCAAACAGTGACCCAAGCATGTACTCTCCTAATCGTTACCCTGGCCAGCAAAGGTGAACACTGATTTCTCTGTTTGTAATATCTGCAATAACGGCTAACAAGTGCTAGCAGCCTCTGTGAGAGCACATAGAATATGAGGCCTCTTGGTGTGGGACTTCTGCTTTGTCTATTCTTATTTAGGCTTCCACGGTTCAGTTTATGGGGAGGGGGCAGAGGCTTGGGTGAATAGGTTGCCTTTGTGTAGCCATAGAACTGGAGAACATAGAGGAGGACTATACATCCTACTTTGCATATCTCCCTGCCAACGCTGAGCTAGGACATATCTTACAGGCCCAATTTCTCCAGAGCAGCATTAAATGACACCAGTTCTGAAGCTTCCACAACTTCACCTGGCTTGTGGTCATCCTGTGGCTAACAGATAGAACATTTAGAAAGTGTCCCCTTATGTATAAAATACATGTACTTTTGCTCAATTTATCTTTGTACCATCTTGGACAACTGCAAAAAAATTCCCATCAGTTATATTGCTCTTTTAACTAGTTTGGCATTTGGTAGTTTCTCATTGTAATTTTAGGAGACGCTGAACAGCTATTGCTTTCACTCTGATCAACTCTCAAAAAATGTGAGAGTTTTCTATGCTTTTGGAAAAATTAGGTGCCATTATTTCTTTTAACATGTCAGGTTCCCCAGTCCTCTGTTTCCCTGACTCTCCCTGATATATCACTTCCATAATTATAATCAAATTATACATGTATTCTCACTGGCAGTGTACAGAGAGGAATTACTGACATATTGTTCTGCAATACAGTGTTATTTTCAGTCTTAATACCTTCCAAGTACTTCATTTCAGCAACCTAAATTTCACTCAGATGTGCTAAAAATACTGCAGTTTTACTGTAGTGCTCCTCAGAGGTCTTAAAGGCCACAGGTAAGTTTCCAAATGCAATACAACTCTGCCTCCTATGTGTATGCTTCATTATGTAGCTTTAACTAAAAATGACATGATCATTAGCAAAATTATGAATGCTGTTTTTACCAGCAATGATGGATTTAAATGTGACATACTGTAATAAAATTTGTACTCACTTTCTGTCACTATCATCAGATTAAAATCATGATTTCGCCTTAAATTGGAAGTTAACTATTGAGTATATTCTTAAATAATCCAGAAAGTAGCTTGCTTGCAGGCTGACTTCTTAAAACACAAGAATTGCAACCTTTGAGCTGTACATCAGATACTTTTCCACCCAAGATGTGTTTCCAGTGGCTGCAGCTGCCTTTCTTACATCTTTGAGGACCATACCCTGGTTCCTGTTCCAGACTGATACCTCTAAATCCTTCTGTTGCGTCTTCACTGCTCCTCCTTTCTTCTATCTGCTTTATCTCCTTCCCTCCACTACCAGATCCAGCAGAGCTTACTACATCAGGCTCAGGACCATACCACACTGTACTTTCACTTTGCTTCCAAATGGCAAATATCTTCAAGGCATAAGATCATCAGGGTACTTCAATTTCCCGGCGGCTTGGAAATTCCAGCAGCTCTAAATGTTGATTTGAATGTTTCATTTTAGGCATGAACCATATGGGCAGCAGTATCCAGGACAAGGACCTCCCTCAGGACAGCCACCATATGGAGGACATCAACCTGGAATGTATCCACAGCAACAGGTAGGAGAGGGGAAAACAGCTATTTTCATTACATTTGTTTAATAATGTCACCCCAAAATTCTGTATACATTCAAAAATTTGTTGATACAATGTATGTCTTTTGGCACAGAGAAGCACTGTAGTTCTGGTCAAAATCACAGCCCATATGGATAAGCCATGCATGTGCAGCTATAGGAAAATGTGTTCACTACACTGGAAGAGTGTAAATTTTAACAGGTGTTCTGTGGCTTTGGATGTGCATCAAGTGATTGTCACAAGTTAACAGCCAGCAGACTGGGAAAGTATAATTCATAGGCTAGTGAAGAGATGCTGCCCCAATTCCAAAAACAAATAGGAAAGCTGTTGGAATGGCAGGTTGAAGGGTCTTAATGTCATGCAGCCAAATGAACCCAGCAGAAAACTGGAGGAAAGGAAAACGTGTAGCACTCTCAATTCCTTAAAATACTGTGGTGGGTCATATGAGATAACTATCTTTAATATAAATCAGATGGCTTATGCCCCACATGTTATCTCTAGGAATAATATGATACAAACACATGAGATAGAACATTATTAGTGTTAAAAATAGTTTAAATATTTGTACATTCCAGTCTCCCTAACTGTGTCATAACTTTTAAAATACAAATTATATTAGTTAATAAGTTTTTTTAGATGTATCATTGATACCTTGTGGACAAAACCCATCTTTGTAAGACAATAGCAAAACTCCGCTGACTTCAACACATCCAAGTTTTATCCTGCATGTTATTAATTAATTTCTAGTCATAGAACTATCATAGAATCATAGCTTTTAGCTACCAAAATAGAAAGCATTTCGTTATACTATGAAAATTAAAATGGTTTTAGCTACCAAAATAGAAAGCATTTCGTTATACTATGAAAATTAAAATGTAAGCTAATTTTCAGCCAATTTCAGGTAGTCCTTTCTAGTTTGGGATAGAGCTTCACTGGAAAATTTGGTGGAGGGAAGGAACCGAAAAGAGATCTTCGGTTGTGCTGTGTTGAAAATGTATATACGTTTCAGTTTCAGAATTTCTTGTTTATCCCTTTGGTTAATAAATTTTCTAAAATAGCACGATTGAAAAACTGTTTTGTTGTTCTTTATGATGAGCATATGCTAGCAGTCTAGGTGACTTAGTGGGGAAATTGCAAAGATACATAATAGAACAGTTCATGATATTCCATGCTAACATATGCAGGAAATACATTAACTACATATTCATTTAAGCAAGGAGACAGAATTTGTAAAAATAGATTTGACCCTGTCCTTAGTGCTGTTTATATGCTTTGTATGACGACTCCTGAATGCAAAATGCATTAATGCAAAAAAGCAGCGAAGAATGAAGGGCAAGGATCCTGGCTGGCCTCGGCCTCTGCCTCCCACTCCCAGAGGATTCCACTCTTTCATTTAGCTAGAGATTAGGTTGCCACTAGTTTATTTTCAATTCCCTAAATCTCACTCTATAGTGGTACAGGAGGAATATGAAAAATGGCCCTTTCAAAGCTTCATCTTCCACCTGAAGGTTAGGGAATGACCTGGGAAGTAGGTGCTTGGAGCATGAATTCCTGGGGCTAATGAAGCACTTCGAGCCAGGTTTTTCAACTCCTGTACCCCAAGAGCTATTACTCAGGAGGTGACCTGTGTCGGTGTCTTTTTATCTTCTGCAAGGTCTCAGAATTCCACATCCCTGGTGGAAAGAGACATGGATTGAGCAGCCTCAGCCTTCTTTACACAGGAGGGGCAGTTCAGGTGCATCACTGTCCACAGCACCGGGTACCATCAGGCATGTTGCCACTACATACACAAGAGTTCTGAAACACTTTTTAAAAGGCACACACTTCATTGCCAAGTGTCTACTTTAAGCACCTTAAGTCACTGTGGCAGAACAAACACCACCTTTTTAGGTGTGGCAGCTGCCAAGTCAGTTCTTAATCTATAAATTGGCCCCAGGAGTGGAATTTACTACAGCAAGTAGTTTACATAAGGCTGAAAATAAGTATTTCTCAGACAGTCAGACAGCTCTATAGCAAGTTAAAGGAAAAATACTTCCATGCAATACAGTAGTTGTGGTTTTATGTGCACCAAAGTTGGAAGATGAGTTTATGAATCCCAGAGCTGTTTTAACCGACCCATATTGAATACATACAGAATTTTATTTGATCCTAACTCCAGTACATTAGTATACATTGTGCAATGTGACTGAGCTACAGTTTCCAGGGGAGCTGTAACTTTGAATTTGCCATAGATCATATATTCAAAAATCACCCATTTAATTCACATTTTTTGCTTCAGAGCACTCAGTGTGGTTTGAACTGTGGAACAAACTCCCACAGGAACTAAGGACCACTGCAAACCTTGCCACCTTCCCCTCAAACTGCAACATGTCTTTTTTTGTTCTGCTGTCTTAAACATAAATATATACAAGCTTGTATGATTTAAAAACAATTCCGTTCTCCCCAAGGTGAAACAGCTTACTTCACACAACATTCCCCACTCGAGAGGGTGAGAAACAAGGAGGGAATAAACCATAGGTGGCAGCTGTTAGTTACATTGTTTAATTCATTACTGATCAGCAGGGCAAGCACCTGCATTAACTAGCACAGAGCGTTTGGATGTGACCATTTGCTGTAATAATCTCACAGTAAATTAAATGTGATTAGAGTGATCTGGGAAGAGGGATGCTTGCCCAAACAGGACCATGTTCCTGGGAATTTCACAGAGGAGCAAATGCAGTATGTTTTCTCCTACTATCAAATTTGCTGTGTGTAGCCTATGCCCTGTCGTAAGATCCAGGCATGCATGCTTGCAGCGTATCTTGTTATTTTAAGAGATTATTCATTGCTTGTCTCTGGAAAACGTGCACTGAGCGATTTTGAAATTTTTTTAAAGATTTTTCTTCTTTGTAGACTAAGCATAAAAAAGAAGCGAAAATATTTTAGTTGGTGAGGACTGTTGCCTTTTCATGCATGTCTGAAATGACCAGTGGTATTTAATCTGACAGACAGGAAAGGAAAGGGAAAGGGAGAAAGTGAGTGCGAGCATAAGAAAATTTAGCCCAAGGATAAGTTTCCTTTTAGTCTTAAGATCTAAGTGCAGCAAAACAGAGGTTTAAAAAGAAAGCACTGGATTGAGCCTAACCATAGCACTGCATGCCTGACTCTGGATCCCTCTAGAACTAAGCACCTTCGTCTTTTTAAATGAGCTTTCAGCCCATATGTTTATATTGTGTATGGAGTAAAACTGACCCATCTGCTTTCCAAAAATTTTTTTCAGAATTATAAACGACACATGGATGGCATGTATGGGCCTCCAGCCAAACGCCATGAAGGAGATATGTATAACATGCAGTATGGCAACCAGCAACAGGAAATGTACAACCAGTACAGCAACGCTTACACGGGGCCTGACAGGAGGCCTATGCAGGGACAGTATCCCTATCCATATAACAGGGAGAGGATGCAGGGCCCAGGACAAATGCAGCAGCATGGAATACCTCCCCAGATGATTGGTGGCCCCATGCAATCGTCATCCTCCACCGAAGGTCCTCAGCAGAACATGTGGCCAACACGAAATGATATGCCTTACCCTTACCAGAACAGGCAAGGTCCAGGAGGCCCTGCACAGGCCCCACCGTATCCAGGGATGAATCGCACTGATGATATGATGGTGCCCGACCAGAGGATAAACCACGAGAGTCAGTGGCCTTCTCATGTCAACCAACGTCAGCCTTCTTATATGTCATCCTCAGCCTCCATGCAGCCTATCACTAGACCTCCTCAGTCATCCTACCAGACACCACCCTCTATGCCAAACCACATCTCTAGAGCTCCAAGTCCAGCATCCTTCCAGCGCTCTTTGGAAAACCGTATGTCTCCAAGCAAGTCTCCTTTCTTACCCTCCATGAAGATGCAAAAGGTTATACCCACAGTTCCAGTGTCACAGGTCACGGGACCTCCACCCCAACCACCACCGATCAGGCGAGAAATCACCTTCCCCCCAGGCTCTGTAGAAGCATCCCAACCAGTCTTAAAACCAAGACGAAAGATTACCTCAAAAGATATTGGTAAGCATCAAAACAAAAGGCAAATACCAGAGTAGGTTGGGAGAAAGGAACTTTGATTTTCTTTTACATTTTAAGAATACTTGGGAAAAAAAACAGTTAGCTTTGGTAACAATAGTGTGATTGTCTTCAATAAAAATGTAATAACATATGCATCGGTGAGGATGATGGGTAAAACTTATCCCATACAATCTGACATGAAATGAAAGCAGTATTTTATATGGAGACATGAAATCTCCAGAAACGCATTAAAAAATGAAGCTTGTCTCAGATTTCCAAATCTGATGTTGAAAGGTCCTTCAGAATGTCTGTTAAATCACTAATACAACATTTAGCTGAGCAAAGCTTTCTGTGTTTTTGTTCCATGCTGTTCTGCTGCATAATTATAGTCTCTGCCTTCCCTGAATGGCCCGTTTATTCTTTCTCCCCCCGTTCTTTCCCAAGTATCTTCTTATCCTGAATTCCTGTTACGTTTCATACATTCAGGTGCTCATAGTTCAAGCTCGCACACTCCTCACTTCTACATTTATTTATCGATTACTTGGTTTAGTCAACTTCTCTAAGTTTGTACAATTATTTTAGCTTCAGCAAAGTTAGGAAGAATGGGCCTGTTAAGATTTCCCTCCAGTACTAAGGCTGAGCAGCAGTTACAGAAAAACTGACCAGGACTAAGTGGTGAAAGCAGGGTCTTGACCAGTGTTTCAGTAACTATTTCATTTAAATTCAGAATGTTGCAGTTTAATCTTGCAGAACTCATCAATGGTCTCCGAGGATGCGCTAATACTGTTTTCCTTCTCCTCCTTTCTTTCTCCAGTAACTCCTGAGGCCTGGAGAGTGATGATGTCTCTTAAATCTGGTCTTTTGGCTGAAAGTACCTGGGCGCTAGACACTATTAATATTCTTCTGTATGATGACAGCACTGTCGCTACTTTCAACCTCTCTCAGGTAGGTGGGAAAACAATATACTTCTCAATTTTTCAATGAAAGAAAACTGATACGACATCTACAAAAATGCTGAAGTCCTTTAAAATTGGTTGCAATTAACATAAATTTGAATATTGTGAAACTTCCCTTTTTTATGATTGATAATAGCAAGCAACAAGAGATAGCTTTAGGTTGAACAGGGGAAATAATAAGCCTGAAAGAAGGGTATCTGTTGTAGAAAGGAGCATGTAGAATTATCAGAATTTTAGCACTGACAGAAGTCTAATGTATAAATTCGCACTCATGACAGCACAAGGACAATCCAAGAAAACAGCAATATGTTAGTAATCTGCCTTAATTTGTGTTTCCATAAAAGGCTTTGCAAAAAACTATTAAATTGATTTGCAGCTGTCTTTTGGTGACTACTTATTCAGTAGTTCCATACTAGGCTGTGGGATTTTTTTATAATTGCTTGTTTTCTGTTTGGTTTCTTTTTCCAGTAAATTAAGTTTGCACAGGAATATAAGATTGACAGTTTAAAGGCTAAAAGCCACTGTCTGTCCACAGGATGCAAGTAACACAGGATTTAACAGTGTGTGCTTTTGCCTCACTACCTCCCAGTATTTTTCAGCCCTGATGAAACCATTAGCCTATTCGGTGGTAGTAATAGATGGCATGCTGATAATGCACATCTAAAATTTGTCCCAATTAAATATTCAGTTTCTCTGCTCCATTCATTCGTTGGTTACTAATAGTGTAACTCATCATTTTTTAAATATAATGACCTTTTTTTTTTCAATCCAGACACAAATGGGTACATTTCATCCCACCTAACTTTAGAACTAGATATCTATAGCATGATTCATCTCATCCTGAAGCAGAAATCTAAAATAGGTCAGATGAATTATACCCTAGAAATGGCCTGTAAAAGACCATTGATTATAAAAGGAATCTAGACAATTAGGTTAGGTGTGCAACTGTTGTTGGTGTTTGAAGTTCAGTGAGGTGAATCTCCTCTGAATTCTATTAGAAATTGCATTAATGCCCCCTGTGCAAGTTGCACGGAATACCAGGCATATTTTAAATATCTCTATTTTTGTTAGTTTTGCCTTGAACTCTATTTCCAATGGCAGTCAGATCTCCGTATGATGGCTGATAATCCCTGCAGTTCATAAGCACAAGTTTGTTCTTAATTCTTCAAAGGTTTGGCAATCATAAGAGAATACAGAATACGCAAAAGCATACACTTAGCTGAAAACATGTTAGCCCACGATTAAAAAAAAATAATTAAAAGCCAGACAATCAGGCTGAATTCATCATAACAGCAAAGATTTTTAATAATAAAGCCACTGAGGGTAAATTACTACCAAGTCTAACTACTGCAATTCCATAAGAAAGTGATTACAAGTTAATTAAGAGGATTAAACCTAAATGAAAACTGTTTCTGAAGGGTGACTTACAGCACCAGGCTCCAAGAACGTTAAATATTGCCAGGCAAAAATGGAACTATTCCAGTAGAGATGGTATACTAATCTAGGATGTCAGTACCTAGACCCTGAACTGCAGATTCCTACAGGACAGTTGGCTTTAGAGACTGTGAGACAGAGGAGGAGAGGAAGGATTGAAAACTTGAGGCATCTAATAAAAGTACAAATCAGAAAAACTAAGTGAGTTAGAAACTTCAGTACTCTGTACAGAAAACAAAGAATACTAGATACTTCTAAGGGGACAGAACAGGTAGGCTAGGTGTCTCCTGTAGCTTAAAGGAGACCTATGAATAAAGTTCTGTACATCCCATAGCTGATACAGTTTAAGCAAATGGATTTATGATAGTTTGACATCGTATACTGATTGGACAGATGCTCCAAGAATTTCCTTTGATTAACTTCTGCCATGCAGGACCTAGCCACAAGGCCACAGCAGGAGGAGGGAAATAGTCACAGATGTATGCATCAGTGTTCCTAATAAAATTCTGTGCAGACGAAAATATTTATCTGATTTCTATGTTCTTTCTTCTCCCCTCAGTTGTCTGGATTTCTTGAGCTTTTAGTAGAATATTTTAGAAAATGCCTGATTGACATTTTTGGAATCCTTATGGAATATGAAGTGGGAGATCCAGGCCACAAAGCACTTGATCACAAAGCAGCCAAGAAAGATGATAGCCAGTCCTTGGCAGAGGATGCTGGAAAAGAGGAGAACGACGAATGTATTGACTATTTTGATGAAGATGAGGAGGATGGGGATGATGAAAAGGTGGAAGGGGAAGAAAAGAGCATTGTTTTTTCCACTCCTGGTGCCATTGCTGATCCAAGTGAGAGGCCAAAACAAGCCAGTAAATTTGACAAGCTGCCAATAAAGATTGTAAAGAAAAATAATCTATTTGTTGTTGACCGATCTGACAAACTTGGACGCGTTCAGGAATTTGATAGTGGACTTCTCCACTGGCAGCTTGGTGGTGGTGACACAACTGAGCATATCCAGACTCACTTTGAAAGCAAGATGGAAATTCCTCCACGCAGGAAAGCCCCTCCTCCCTTGAACTCTCCAAGCAAAAAGAAGGACCTCGAGGGGAAAGGTGAATCTGAGGAACAACAAGAAAAAAGTATAACAGCAACCATTGATGATGTCCTCTCAGCTCGGCCAGGAGCACTGCCTGAAGACTCAAACTCTGGTTCCCAAACAGAGAGCAGTAAATTTCCCTTTGGGATCCATCAAGCCAAAAGCCACCGGAATATTAAACTGCTAGAGGATGAGCCAAGGAGCCGAGATGAGACTCCTCTATGCACCATAACTCACTGGCAAGACTCCTTGGCCAAACGCTGCATCTGTGTGTCAAATATCGTCCGTAGCTTGTCTTTTGTGCCTGGCAATGACACCGAAATGTCCAAACATCCAGGCTTGGTGCTGATCCTGGGAAAGTTGATCCTTCTTCACCATGAGCATCCAGAAAGAAAGCGAGCACCGCAGACTTACGAGAAAGAGGAAGAGGAGGACAAAGGGGTGGCCTGCAGCAAGGATGAGTGGTGGTGGGACTGCCTCGAGGTCTTGAGGGATAATACATTGGTCACATTAGCCAACATTTCTGGGCAGCTAGACTTGTCTGCTTACACGGAAAGCATCTGTTTGCCAATTTTGGATGGCTTGCTGCACTGGATGGTGTGCCCGTCTGCGGAGGCACAGGATCCTTTTCCAACCGTGGGGCCCAACTCGGTTCTTTCGCCTCAGAGACTTGTGCTGGAGACCCTGTGTAAGCTCAGTATCCAGGACAATAACGTGGACCTTATCTTGGCCACCCCCCCATTCAGTCGTCAGGAGAAACTCTACGCTACTTTAGTTAGGTACGTTGGGGACCGCAAAAACCCGGTCTGCCGAGAAATGTCCATGGCGCTCCTATCGAACCTTGCCCAGGGGGACACATTAGCAGCAAGGGCAATAGCTGTGCAGAAGGGAAGCATTGGAAACTTGATAAGCTTCCTGGAAGATGGGGTCACTATGGCCCAGTACCAGCAGAGCCAGCATAACCTCATGCACATGCAGCCTCCACCTCTGGAGCCACCTAGCGTAGACATGATGTGCAGGGCAGCCAAGGCCTTGCTGGCCATGGCTAGAGTGGACGAGAACCGCTCAGAGTTCCTTTTGCACGAGGGTCGTTTGCTGGATATCTCAATATCTGCTGTCCTGAACTCTCTGGTTGCATCTGTCATCTGTGATGTACTTTTTCAGATTGGGCAGTTATGACATAAGTGAGAAGCCAAGCATGTGTGAGTGGAGATTAGAGGGTCACATATAACTGGCTGTTTTCTGTTCTTGTTTATCCAACGTAGGAAGAAGGAAAAAAAAAAAAAAAAGAATCTTTGCTCCTCTGCCCCATTCACTATTTACCAATTGGGAATTAAAGAAATTATTAATTTGAACAGTTATGAAATTAATATTTGCTGTCTATGTGTATAAGTACATCTTTTTATTTTATTTTTTTTTAACCAAAGTTGCTGTCTAGTACATTCAAAGGTCACACTTTTTTTTTCCATAGATTATCCTTTTCAATGTTCTTTTCCATGTTTGTATTGCATATTTTTTGGGAAGCGAACTAGTGACTTTTTAAAAAAATGTTATGGCAAACCATTGTATGATGGAAAAAATCTCACCACTTTGAAACAAAAAGGTGAAAAATAACCAACATACCAAGTTCCTGTGTGTTTTATTTTTTCAAATAAGGAAAAAATAAAAAAAAAAAACTTGTATACCATCACCCAAAGCTCTGTGCAATAGAAGATTCTAGTGATGTAGGTGTAGGGGATCAAGGAGGGTGTCAGTCAGTAGTCAAAATACAAAACGATACTGGTTTCTCCTCAGGAGAAATGGTTACATTAGGCTAGGAGCAAAACAAAACAAAAAAAGTCAAGTTAAAAGATTTTTAAAACAAAACCTGATGATAAACATCAATTGCTTCCTCACCAGAACTGTCTAGTCTACATCTTTTTTTTTTTTGACCTTCCACAATGACAGTTCTTCACGATTCCTTTAATCATTTTTTAAAATATTTTTTTATTGCCTAAGGGCCGTGATGTATATAGAAGTTGTACATTAAACATACCCTCATTTTTTTTTTTTTTAGTACAAAGTTTTTAGTTTCTTTTTCATGATGTGGTATCTACAAAGTGATAGTAGAATTATTTTTTCTTTCATTTGGGCCATATCTCCAAAAAATAATAAAAAAAAAAGAAAAAAGAAAAAACCCAACACAGAAAACCAACAACTGAGGGTAATGTACAAGTTTCTGTATGTATAAAGTCATGCTCTATTTCGGGAGAGCAGCCGATCACAATTTGCTTTATAAATCAAAGTGTGGAAATGGTTACGTATGGATTGATTTAAGAAAATGGTTACCAGTCTACATACAAAAAAATATATACAGGAAAAAAAAAAAAAAGGAAGAAACAGAACTTCAAAGATTTTTCAGTGACAAGAATCTGCATTTGTATTTCAAGATAATGTAGTTAAAAAAGAAAAAACTTGATGTAAATTCCTCCTTTTCCTCTGGCTTAATGAATTTCATTTATTCAGTATAAAATCTTTATATGTTCCACATGTTAAGAATAAATGTACATTAAATCTTGTTAAGCACTGTGATGGGTGTTCTTGAATAATGTTCTAGTTGCAGTGTGGAATATCGGAAAGCAAATTAATTGCAAGAAAGAGCAATAACGATTATTCTCTTTCCCCTACTTTATTATTATGACCTTCAAAAATATTATGCTATTGTATTGCAGCAACTTGCTCTTCTTTTAGGAGAGCCTTCTCACATCACAGAGAAGTGTTTTTAATTATTATTTATAAAACCACGGAGCCTCAAAGGGGGAAGACATGGCTGGCAAATGATAGTTCTGACTATGCAGGTATCCAGTCTCCGTGCTGTGTTTGGGGGACTGAAGATGGATGTTAGAAAAAGTGACAAAAGATTTTGTTAAAGCAATAACCAACTTGAAGAAATTGATCTGTATTCACTACCTGTAATTCTCTCTGTTGGTTAAAGGTGCAAATACCCCAGTGATGTGGGTATTTAGAATAAACACCCACCCACTTCTGGATACTGTATGTGTCATTGCATACTTACATGGCCTCTCATCCTGGGAGTCCCCCATTAAAGTGGATCAGGCTTTAATAGAGCACATCCATCGTTATAATTGGTGGGAGATGGCCATTTCTGTTCCAGGAATTCTCTGGTTTCAGATACATCCACTCTCACCTGGTGATACCTTGTTGCTGAATATTGTTCAAGCACTAATTTTTGCTATTTTATCTTGGATCATTGACTTTGTTAGTGTGATCATAAAAAGCTAATAATAATCAATTTCCCTGGAATTGCCACATAATTACACTGTTAGTGGATATCCTCCTCCCCTCTCCAATAACAATACGAAGGTACTTGAAAATTACAACCCCCTTTGGCACGCTGCCCATCTTGTTCATATAGATTGCTTATAACATTAATATATGTAAGAGAATTTCAGAGACAGGTAAAGTACATACAATTATAAGCCAAGTTTGAAACGTGACTCCCTAGTGTCATGAAAAAGTAATTTCTCCTTCTAGCTTTTCTTATTCAGTAATCTCTCTACTCCCACATCCCCTGCTGCAGTGGTCTTGCTTTCTGTTGCCTACCACCACATTCAGAAATACATGGTGAATTATAAACCACTTGTAACTCTTCATCATCACAGGAGGAGGCCTATTTCAGGGATGATTTTTACAGCTTAATACTGGCCAGTGTGGAAGTAGTATCCCCTGCTAAACTTATTTCTTACTAACGTTTTACTGCTTGATATTACCCCACACATAGAAGCAAGCTGTTAAATAAACCCTCTGCTAAGCGGTACTCACCCCTTTCTTGTCAAGGACAAGGAAGGACCTCTATTCTCCCTTCAGCATTCAGACCCAGAAACCTCTGGGGAAAACTACACCTGTGACAAAACACAGTGAGCTGTCAGAGGCAGCACTTTAATGTTATTGAGGACTGCTCTGAGCCTGGTTAAACAACGTGGAGGGGAAAAAAACCACCCAGCCAGCCAGTCACATAATGTCCATATACATGCAGCATTGCTGCTGCTTTTCCAGTTGGGCCAAGAACTACCTGGGGAACTGGAATAGTGGAAGGGAAAGGTTAATAATACAGATTTTGCCTGAATATGATTTTATGCTGTTACAGTAGGAACAAATGATCTAAATCACTGCTTAGCGTTACAGCACATTTATCAGAAGAAAGATGAAGCATAAGAACTTCAGTTCCCTTTGTCGTCTATGCATGATCTCACCTATCCCACAATGTTATCTTTGGAGAAAACCTCCTCGTGAGACTTGTGAACTCGGCACGTTCTGGCTGAATCCTGAACAAGTCTGAGCTGCTGTTGGTATTGTTCCTACAAGAGGTGTTTTGCTTTTCTGTTTAAAAGAAAAGAAATTCTGTATTTTTGTGCTAATGTGATCACGGATACTCTGTGGTGAAGGACAACTACTAGCAACAATAAGGTGCAATATTTGAAATTCTAAAACTGCGATGAGTTAGAGGAAAGCTGCCATTTAGTATTTAGGCAATAATCAAACACAAATACTTGACTATATATATCAATATGGTACAGGTTTCTTTGGCAGGCTCAAGCAACTTATTGCTTATAAAATGAAAAGAGCAGCAATGAGATACATGGAGCCCCTGAATCTTACTGAGCTCTAGAATCACATCAGGAATTAGAAGATGCCTGTCTCCTTTGGCAGGAAAATACGGTTTTGTTTCTTATTAAAATAATTTCCTACACTATCCTGTCCAAAAAAGAACAAACACCACCAAAACACCAAACCAAAAAAACCCACATGAAAACATTCTGCTCAGAAATGCCACATTTTCAACTACCTAAAAGAATGCAGAACAAAAGTTCATCCACATACTTAAAAGCCTCTATATTTTCTCTTCCATCTTCTTTTGCTGTTTTACATTGCAGTCAGTGTACTCTGTGCTCTACATCACTACTGTGAGACCATTATCTTTTTGGCCTGGATGCACCCTGAAGATTTACTTGGAGAAATACTGTAGCAAAAGCACATGCTTGCTTCCACTTTAATGATTCCTATACCACGCTCTTACAGTGCAATGCAGGGTACACCTGATATTTTACAAATAATACGAGAACACCTCTTATTAATAAAGAATCAAGCCTAGCTGTCATTTATGACAAAAACACTTCCATCCAAAAAAAGATGCAGCCCTTGCATCATAGGGGTAGGTTCAACCAGTGGTTTAACCCATGGTATCGTTCTTCACACTCACTCTGAAGCTGCTGTTCAATGTTATTTAGTAGCAAAGAAAAAAAAAAAAAAATCACTATCACGGCCTCTGTTCACCCCTGGGTGCTTACAGAGGACACCCAAGCTAACTTGAACCTGAATTGGAATGTGGGACCTGAACTGAGGTGGCACACAGGTCTCTCACCCTTTCAGAAGCTGTGTGTAGGTTCCTTACTCTGCAAGTACTAGTTCTGCTGTACCTAAGAAATAATACACACCTATCGCCCAAATACACCGAAGTCAGTTTTTGTATGTTTTAAATAGGAACAGTCTCAAATTTTGACACAAGAGTTCTCCAGAGAGGAATGATGACTTCCATTTTTATCACCATCAACCTGGTAATATCAAATATGTGGAAACTATATTCGCACACAAAACCACAAAGCAGTCCCTGCTGCAAAAACCTTATTTTCCAAGTCATGAACAAGTGACTGCAGGTGGAGACAGACAAGAAAAAATGGAAACACAAAGCAACAGGAAACTGAAAAGGCAGAAACCACTCGTGGCAGAGTGAAATTGAGACAATCTAGAACATGGCCCCATACCAGCTGCAAATTTAATTTTCTTCAGGATATTTGTGACATTTCTGGGGGCTTGCCCCTTCCATTTTCCCATTATGAAATCATACATTTCCAATGCCCAATTCCTTCCCTCACAAAGATTTTTTTTTAAGGATTAGTGACTCTGAAGGAAGGAGAGAGAAAAGCACTGGGGGAGAAAAAGGAGAAAAGACATGGCCAGATGGAGAAAGGGAGGCAGAACACAAAGACAGAGCTGAAAGAAAAGCATCCTATGTCCTTGCTGCATTGCTCTACTTTTACATTTGGGTCATTCCAAAGAAATGAATAATTAAACCAAGCTAGGGGAATTTGGCATTTCATTGGTGGTTGGTATGAAGAATAAGGAAGTAAAAAGAGATTTTAAGAGTTAGGGGGAGCAAGGGAAGGGGAAGAAAGGAAAAGATGAGCCTCCACATGCAGACCAGTAAATTCCATTTTTACTGAATTAAATTTACTTTCCAAATCTCCAAGACAACAGGAATGGGGAGGGATTAATATTGTCTTCACTGTTAAATTCACCCCCAGTTGTTTATTTGTGCACTGTCAGAAATGGGTTTTCAAAGCCTGGCCTTCCTTTCTCTCATTGTCAGTAGCTGTGGGTACAGGAGACAGCTGTTCTGGACTGCATACCAAATCCTGTTATTCACATGCCTAAATGACTTGATTTGTGCTTCCAATTACTTATTCTAACAAAGTCTAAAATGTATTTCACTTCAATGCTGTTGTACAGTGTAAAAAACTGTAGGTTTATACTTCACGTTGTTTTTAACTGGCCTAAACTAATGAGATGAAGGAGCAAGATCTTCATCTAATGCCTTCAACAGAGCTACACGTTCCCCTGCATTTGTTAATTTACTTGGGCTTTCATTACTTAGTATATATTGCATTTCCATTAATTAAGGATAGTTATTTACATTGAAAGGGTGATGGGGTGGAATTGCCTAGCTAGCAGAGCAAATCCCTAATGACTCAGGCATCCCTGCAATGTTTATCCAGGTCTTCAAAAAGACTCCTGAAGGACAAACATTCTGACTTTTGCTCCTCTGTGGAGTATTTTAAAAGCCAAGTTTATATATTAACATGTCAGGAGAAAGATATATGATTATCTAACACGAAAAGCTGTTAGACACATGCTAGAAAAATCTTAAGAGTACTCCATGATGCAATTCTACTTTACATGTAGCAATTTGCTACACTTCTGTGTAAACATCTGCAACTGAGAACAAAGAAAAATAACTAAATCTAGTACATGTTTTACTGTCAAATTATAACACAAAACTGCAAAGTCAGCTATTAAATCTCTTTTTCTCCAAGAAAAATTGAAAAAAAGCAATCTTCCACTGGTTGTATCACCATGAGTAAAGCTCACAATGGACTCCTTACAGAAGATTATTGGGTTTTTTAATATGAAAGAGTAGGCTCTATACAAAATGAAACACAGCAACTGATAAATATTGATATTTAAGCACAAGATTCATCAGCAGAACTAGCACTATACTTGTTATACGCAGTTAGGGCAGACAGATTTCTAACAACAAGTTACTTGTTTTCAATACCCTATACACAGCTAAAAAAAGTGGATTTCCCTGTATTTACATCCATTTTTTACAGTCATGCATGTTTCACTGGCATCTCAGAGTAGTGCAGGAGAAGTTTATCTTTTGTTGTTTTTTTTTCTTTACTAATATTTACTCCCTATGCCTCCCACCTTGCTTCTCTCACGGATCTGTTAGTACCAAATACAGGGTCCTGATTTTTTAAAAGAACTAAATAGCTTGGGGTTTGTCTATTATTGATACCTTTTCGTATACAGAGAGATTTCTTCATTGTGCTGGATTGTATCAGCAATTCTTGAGACAGCAGCTGCTCTGTCAGAGCAGAAGGCTCTGATCCATCAGGGAAAAGTGACTACAGTGGGCTCCCAGCCTTAACACAGTGGAGGTGGTTGAGATCTGTCAAGAAGAGGTAAAGAAGAGAAAAAGGCTTCAAGTTATACATATGACATTTCTACACCTCTTCAAAAGATGGGCATGTTACTTATAGTATGCATAAATAACCAACCTTTCCAGTCAGCAACTATAACTTCCTCTGCTTTTCTATTATATAGGGTCTTTTGAGTGAAGAGTTTTCTTTAAATATCAATAAAACTGCCGGTTTAAAACTACTCCAATGCATGACCAGTGTACCCTGTGAAAATAACATTATGGCCTCCATAATGTCAGCTCAGCCACAGCTCATTCTGTATCTCAAGCAGCTCATGCATATTTATCAGCCTAGCATATGCCAGCCTTCCACAACATGCATATCTTGTCTCAGAATGGCAACTCACAAAACCAAAACATTGACTAGTGGGCCATCAGCTGAGACATATTTTGTTCTTTATGTATGGCATAAGGAAGAAAATATACCGACATATAATACGTACGTACAGTTCATTCCCATTAAACACCTTCTTTAAACAGGAGACTTTTAAGCTAATTTCATTGCCTAATTTTATCTTCAGCTGCAGCTAAATAAGTTCTTTTGGCTGTGGCAGTTACCATTCCTGGCCCATGCCTCCTACAAGGTGCAAGCAGGGCAGCACTACTCCTAGTGGTACTGTTTCTAACCTACTCCAGGAAAAATGGGTGAAGAACTTCATGTATTCAGGTGTTTGGTTGACTCATTTTTCCACCCAGAACATTCTGACAGCTGCTATGCCACTACACTCACAGAGTTATTCACCCATTACACTATGAACAATGATTTGTTGCTGGCTGAAAACTCTCCAGGAGCCAGTTGATTTGATTTACCTCCCAAGAGCATCCCAAAACCTAGCGTAAGACACAGATAACATGCATTGGACCTTCAGCCTGACCACACAAAGCAGAGCACAGATTTTTGCCCAGGTACAGGCAGAGGATGCAGAGCTACAGTGATAAACTCATGCTGAAAGGGCACTACAGAATACACTCTTAAACCATCTCATGGTTTAACACCTCAAGGAACCTCAACAGAAAATGTGTACTTGCAGCCCAGAAAGCCAACCGCATCCTGGGCTGCATCAAAAGAAGCATGGCCAGCAGGTCAAGGGAAACAATTCTGCCCCTCTATTCCACTCTTGTGAGACCCGACCTGGAATACAGTGTCCAGCTTTGGAGTCCTCAGCTCAGGAAGGACCTGGACCTGTTGAAGCGGATCCAGAGAGCCACAAAGATGACCGGAGGGCTGGAGTACCTCTCCTATAAAGGCTGAGAGAGTTGGGGATATTCAGCCTGGAGGAGAGAAGATTCTGGGGAAGACCCTCCAGTACTTAAAGGGGGCCTACAGGAAAGATGGGGAGGGACTCTTTATCAGGGAGCGATTATTTAAGGAGTTTGCTCAACTCATATTAAATTCCTTTAATAGGCAGCCCAATGTGCACCCTGCTCGCTTGTTTTTTAATGTCTGGATGTACTATTTGTGAAACTATACATTCTACTAGAACAGAAGAAAGGCTTCTCATTTCCCTTATGCCTTAGCAGCCAGCAGGTGATCAGTCCATCACAAAGGTGTTACAGCACTCGAAGAGCAAACGTGGTTTTGGGAAGAAATACCATCACTGAGCAGGCACAGAAGGCAGGCAATTATTAGTATGAAATTCACATTTTCCATCAGCAGCATTTTTTTGCCTTGGGACTGGAATTGGTGGTGGGGTTTGAAGGGAAGGTTGTCCTGTCCTCAGTAGTCAGGGAGGTGGGAGATAAGGAAACACATAAAGAATCATAGAATGGTTTGGGTTGGAAACGACGTTAAAGATCATCAAGTTCCAAAACCCCTGCCATGGGCAGGGACACCTCCCACCAGATCACGTTGCTCCAAGCCCCATCCAGCCTGGCCTTGAACACCTCCAGGGATGGGGCAGCCACAGCTTCTCTGGGCAACCTGTTCCAGCGTCTCACCACCCTCACAGGAAAGAATTTCTTCCTAACGCCTAATCTCAACCTCCCTCTTTCAGTTTAAAACCACTACCCCTCATCTTATCGCTCCACTTCCTGATAAAAAAGTCCCTCTCCATCTCTCCTGCAGCCCCCTGTAGGCACTGGAGCACCTAACGAAGCACCCTGTGCTCCTCCCGGTCGGACAGGCGGGGCCTCATTCTCTACAGCACTGTCTCAACAGCGCCTTTCGGCCCTGTCCTCCCCTCCCACCCCACCCCCGGCACCATGCCTTCCCCTTCGGCTCCCGATAGTCCCCCTCTCTTACCCGCCGAGAAGTCACCGCCTCAGCAACCGCTCCCTCCTCCCGGCCCGCCCGCCCGCCCGCCGTCGCCCTGACTGACCGGGCCCTTCCCGCCCCGCGCTGCCCACGCGCGGCGGCCGTTGGACCCGCCTTCCAGAAGGTTCTCGACCCCTGGGCAGCGGCCTGGGCGGGTTCTCCGGGGGAAGGCGGCGGTGGCCGAGGCGGCACCCCACACGGGACCGCGACTTTCTGTCACAGGGTGCCTTTTTCCCTCACAAGCCTACCTTTTTGGCTGGACTCAAAACACATAATTCAGTTAGCCTAAGCTTAAATTTATTGTTTAAAATGGCACTTGCTTTTTCCATAAGCTGTCGTTTGAAATCAATTCATAAAACTCTCTTACATGCACCATTTAAATTAATTTTAATTCAATGCCGTAGCAGAATCGATAGTAAGCAGGTTTCTGACATCTGTCCCAGTCTCGTTACACAGGGAGAGCGTGGTGGTACCTGCGCTGTGGTGGTCCAGGCCGCCCCGAGCTGTGGGGGTCCTCTGTGGCAGCCTCCGACAGCACCCACCCACCCACCCACCCAGGACACCCCACGAAGCTTCCTAATCCACCAGTATCCCACAACCCTTGTCCACCCTCCGAATTAAGCGCCATCAGTTGTGTCCACGTTGGCGGTTTCCTGAAAGGTTAGTCTTCCTTAATGTTTTTCCCCAGTGAGGGCAGAATCAAGTTGAGGTAATTCCTGTTCAAAATGAGGAAGTGGGTATATAAGCCCACATATATATTTGAATTCATTTTTCCCCCCTTTAAGTAGGATTGTTTACATGAGAGCTCTATTTATGACCAAAGCTTTTGTCATCTGTCTTTGGTAACCCAGCAATTAACATACTATATCAAATTTAAGCATATACAACATCAGCTTGTTCTAATTTAAAAAGAAATTCTTTTAGCTCATATTGAAAGAAATATGAATCGTGGTCATTCACTGAAAGAACCACTTTATCATCCTTAAGCTATTAAAAATTGCAATCCTCACCTCATGTTTATAAGTATCTGATAATATGTAATATTTTAGAACCCTTTCAGTGGCATAGTGATGTATTATAGACACACCCCTTCATTTTCATGGAATCAAAAGTCAAAAAAATACTTTCGGTTCCAAAATTCTTTGGCTGATAAAAAGAAACTGGTAACATCTATTATGCAACACTCAAGATCAAACAATTATTTTGCTCTAGTGAATTATGAAGGATGCAAGCAGAACAATCATCTGAGCATAAATTTTCATTTTCTAATTAGTTTGCAGGCAGTGGTGTTTACTAGCGTTAGTATCAGCATTATCAGCTGTAGATAGTTCAAAAATGTGAACATCTAGTAATATGCATTTCTAACTTATCTTTTTGCAATTTCAATGCTGTTTTGAAAGTAATCAAATAAATAATTCCCCCCTGTAACTGTGTAGTAACAAAGCATATATTTTGGAATTTCTATGGTTCAAGGTATCTAGTGGCCACAGACTAAGATATCAAGCACATCTTGATTTTTTGGGTTTTTTTTACTAGAAAAACCAACATAGTCGCAGCAACATACAACAGGTAAAATGACAGAAGTTTCTAAGTAAACATGAAAACTGTCTAAGATAACAAAGGTCTTCTCTGTAAGACTCTTAGATCTAAGACTAGATGAAAAGCAGACTGACTGCTTTCTATCTGAACCTTTTCCTCCACAACTTAATTTGAGAGATCACGAACTGGTATGGATCTGTCTTCACACCTCACATCGAAGTTCTACTTAGATGTTTCTTTCCAGCCACAGGTTCTGTGTGGACTTGCCTGCCTCATAATGCTGTTTCCAAGGCATTCAAAGGTTTGCAGCACTCTCAGCCTCTCCCTAACTCTTCCTGTCTCTGACCTGAAGGAGGGTTAACAAGAGTTCAAAGGACTACAGGGCACAAACTGGTCTGTGGCTTGGCAGCTGCTAATAACTATGGCTGTGTTTGCTCTTACAATGCTACTTCTGCTGTTAAATGTGTTAACTTAAACTATCCTTGCAAATGGAATCACCATTGAAGTTTTGAGTCCTTTGGACTTTGAACCGGATAATGCATCCTTCACATTAAGAGAACTTCTGTCTTTCATTAATTGATCATGAAGTAAGAGAAGGTTGGATCAAAGTAATGCAGAATAGGTAAGCAGAAATAGCTCCTCCAAGTTTTTAGTGCAGAAATTTCAATAACTGATATTTTTGTAGCTTGAAGCGAGATTTTTATGATTCTAACTTTATTTCCCTTATTCCAGACAGCATTTTCAAATTTTGGAGCAAGTAATTTATGAAGTTAGGAGGCTGTTTTCTTAAGACACAGGTTGCAATGTAATTTGTAATTTTGAAGCACATGATAAGTAAAAGTGCTGAATAGTAAACTAACTTGGCTATAAGACAATACTAACTGGTACTTAATATAGTACAGAAAGATGGGAAATAAATCAGAATAATAATCTACATCATTTTGTTAAAACTAAAGATTTCAAAGGTATTAAACATGACCAAAACAGTAAATTCAACTGGTTTATTTGGAATTTTTCCCCTCATAAAAATATATTTGAAGGCAGTAACTTTTTGCAAAACTTCTCAATTGCAGTGAAAGTTCAGTCCCCAACTAAGAAAACACAAATTTTCATCCAGAAAGAAAGTATGCCGACTAGCTCACAACAGGGAGAGGAATAACAGAAGGAGATAAAGAACAGCACACTGGAAAAGCTTACTAAAAACCCTGCCATTGGTACTCCCCAAACCATGATAAATGTTACTTCAAGCAAAGAAAAGGCAAGTGAACATTACAGTATTCTCAGTAGAGCTAAGTGCATTATTGCCAAGGCACCTCCATTTATTCTGGGAGTTTCTCCTCAGCTGTACGAATTGTACAAGTCACATTAGCATAGCAGTAGGTAACCAGCCATACCTCTGCTTCACCTGCTCACAGCCTTAGGGAATTCAGAGCTTTACAGTTCCCTGCTGGCAACAGCTCTTGGTCTTACTGCCACATTAACTCAGTTCTGGCTTGCCATATATTTCAGTCTAGCTGACAACATTCATAGAACCATAGAATCCATCAATGGCTGCTCTCTCTACTTAAGTTATGCTAAAATATGCAACGTGCCATTACAAAGCTTCTGGATTTGCCACTGCCTTTTAGGGTAGGCTGTAGAAACTCACCTTCGCAGTCCAAGGTTGCAGAGAAACTTCTGTCCTCTCACTTCCCAGTGGAGAAGGCAGTTTGCTCACACGCTGCTCTGAGGCTGGCTGCTCCCCACCACCTGGGCACCTGCAGCAGGTGAAGCACATTGGGGCAAATGGGTGGGCTGAGCAGGCTCAGCTGGGGGAATGCTCTCATGGCCCTCTGGGATAAATGCTCTCACCCAGCACAGCAGCCAGGCAGCCATTAACAGAAAGAAATGCTCCTAAAGGACCTAGGGGTACTGGGTAGAACCTCTGGCTGCACAGGAGACCGTGGAAAACTGATGGACTGAGAGCAAAGGTGTGTATGCTTTTTTCTGTTCCTCTCCTGGAATAGACCTGCTCCACAAAGGCCCAGAGGACACAGGAGAGATGCTTACTAACGCTTTTTATTAAATCTGTCTCACTTGCCAGATCAGTTTTTTGAAAGACTAGCCTGTTTGATTGGAATGAAACTTCTCCCATAGTAAATCTCTGTTTTCAAAGAAGCAGAAATTAGTTGGAGGTGTAGAATGAGGCCCGGAAGTGCTGAAGATTAAAATAGTAACATTGTGATAGGTTGTTGCAGTTTTAGGAGCCAGCTCAGAACAGCATCAAGCCCATACTAAAGTCTACAACTGTAGGCAGAATTTAAGCATGTTTTTGAAGTTCATCATATGCTTAAAAGGCTTCCTGAATTTGTGTGTCACACAGAAACTTAAAAAAAAATTCCTAGCATTTTTGTGCTATTTTTCTGCCCACAGGTAACAGCCATGGCCACTGAACACCTCTTTAGAACACCTGGCTTTAGAAAGTATTTTCCTATTTTCTAAAGCCAGTTTTAAATGATGTGACATAATAAAACAGCAGTTATGTCAATATGGGTTCGTTGCATTTTTTCAATTGCTGCTTCTGTTCTTTTTGCAGACTTTTTAGAGTACATCAAAAGTGTAGAAAGTAGCACTCTCAGTATGCATTGCTTGCATCTGGCTTCTTACTTCTATCTTATTTTTCATTGGAATTCAAACCAACACAGCCTTCATTTGATAAGATACTTACCATACAAAATAGTACTAAAGTGAAGTACTTTGAACCTCAACAGAGAGGTGAGAACTTGACATTATTTTTGTCTCTGCTTTGAAAAAAAT
This sequence comes from Scolopax mira, assembly GCA_004320125.1. NCBI lineage: Eukaryota > Metazoa > Chordata > Aves > Charadriiformes > Scolopacidae > Scolopax > Scolopax mira. The sequence continues at coordinate 97,550 of BJBW01010423.1, read as the reverse complement.
CTCTTTACACAGAGACAGAAGTGTCAAAGGAAACTTCAGTCCAACAGGCTTTAATTTTTTTACAGCATAAAAATTAAGTTTTTGAGCTCTTTTTGCTCTCATCTGAGTAATACATTACATTTGTTTAAATAACTAAATGTATAAATAATAAACATTTTGTAAATCTTCTCCTGAAATAGTGATATTGAAGGAAACTCTTTGAAGTGCAGATAGTTTTCCCCCCCTTCTGTGGCCTCCTCCCCCCAAATCTTCTTCAGATCTCACAGAATGTTTTGCTGATTCCCCAGAGGCACTTTCAGTCCATTGAAGATTCTAGTTAAAGTAAAGAAAGATGTTTAAAGGTTTTAACTGAGTTTTTGGGGTAGCACTAAATGAAAACTATGCATCTTTCAGTTTCCCAGACTTTCGCTGCTCTATTATTTAAGCTTCAAATTCACTGAAGAACTATTCATAATTTATAGCTCAGCTGAGGATCTCTCTCCCTTATTTGGGTTTTAGTTCTTGGGCAAGTGGAAGAGACAGATGTTATAAGCAGAGTCTACGTGTATGTATTGTTTGTGAAAAACATCCTAAGGCAAGGTATTCAAACCTGGCTTAGGTTAATGGGCTTCTGTTTGGGAAAGCTCACCTGGAGACATCTGAAAGGTGTCTGACCCTTTTGGAAGTTCAGCCACTTCAAAACATTACATATTTGGTATCTAAAAAAGCTTTATGAAAATCTTGCCTCCCTGGGGATCTAGTCCCAGCATTTATCCACAGAACAGAGTGTTCCTGTGTTCCCCGACAGTCAGTGGTGAAGAGCCAGTCTATGGATTAGAAGTGAATTCTTGCATCTTTATTTTTCCTAAATTTCCTGAAACTTTCAGCAGGTTGACAACATGGGACTGGGGCACGGAGGAGGAAGGAGGTTATGAGATGTGAACCCCTGTTGTTTGGGAACTAGGTTCCAATCATGAAGTTCTTAATTCTTGCAAGGAGGGCAGATGCCTGCATAAAGCGCCATTTAACTTAATGGGATTCTGTATCGGTCGATCAACCTGCATTTGTACATCAATATCATAGGATCAGAGTCTGACATTTCTCCTGGAGAAAAGAAATTGCATCATTCTGTAATGCTGACTCTTTCTAGTCACTGCTATCTAAGCCTAATTTGATCAAACTAGTGGAAAAAGATACTTTAAGATATTAAACCTCCTTAGCTACCCAGTCCCAATGACTTGTGCTTTGTTGCAGTCATGCAAATATCAGCAAACTGAGCTTTATAATTTACTGGAATAGAAATAATTAAAAAGAGCAAGAAAATTGTTTTTATTTAAAAGTGTCAATTTAGGAAGGCTTTCAAAAATAGTTTGTATAGGAAAGAGCAAATGCATAGCATGTTAGCATTACTGATTAGTTTAAAACATTGAGTACAATAATCCATTATTTTAATTAGTTTTCCAAATTGCTGGCAAAAATAACAGAGAGATGCTGTCAGTGGAGAGGTAAATGCTTCCTTGTAATTGTTTTGGATTTTACTCTAACCTTTAATGAATTTATTCTTGTAATGACAAGAACATTATTTTTCTTCCCGCACTTATGTTAGGGAAGTTCACATGAAAGAACGAGGCATCTGGGAACTCAGCAGAGTTTTGCTTTGACAAATGACCTCATTGACCACGTTGACAAACACCAACTGTACTGACAAATGACCAAACCACAGATGTTCATGTTGCATACAGCTCTGATTTAAGCCATCGCTGCCTACCAGTTGCCTGTTGCTGCCCCTTTCCTGCAGCTCTGCTGGGGAGCTATTTGTGTGAGCTCTGCCTCAGCTGCTTCCAATAAAATGAGCCAGGAATAGTCACACTGCATATTTCAATGGGTTACACTAGGTTGGCTGATTTTTGCCTGGATCAGATGACCCAAGCTCCCATACAAACTGCTGCAGAAGCAGAATGGCAGCAATCCTTCCAGATCAGGTAGTTGACATATGCTGCCAGCCTTGGAGACTGTGGTGTGTTAGAGAGAGAAATTCACTCCCATTTGTTTGTTCTAGTGACCTTCTCCTCCCTTCCCTGCTAACATTTAAATACCGTTCACACTGCCTGCTTCCCTGAAGCAGAAATTCTCAAAACTGGAGGCCACGCACTCCTTTTGCAAAGCAGTAGTGATTTGCTGACTCCTTTTTATTTCCAGTGAATGCGTTCTGTGTGAAGGCAACACCGTGTTAAATACTGTCCTAAGGATTTCTTTAAGATTTTGCTTAGTGGTTGTCACGGTTAGAGACTTTCCAAAGTTATACCTACTGACACTGCAATGTAAGAGTAGGTTACCCCAAGCCTTCCCACAGTCTGTGTGTGTGTGTGTATGTGTGTGTGTGTGTGGACTCTATAACCTGCAGCCACATTTCATCAGGAGGACAGACAGGATTTTTCTGAAGGGGACACAGGGTCCAGGTAACTCAGGGAGGAAGGAGGCCTTGGTGAGAGAAGTTTCCACATCATCTGCAGAATGAGAATGATGAATCATGAAAGGGGCACTGGGTCAGCTGAGGTGGGAAGTAGAAGCAGCAGTGAGTGTGCACCAATATTTTGATCTGACAGGAGAGGACATTCCAATTGCTAAAACTCATGTTTTTGGTATACTGCCGCATCAAATGCTTTTATGAAGCGCCGTACAGCACTCACACTTCCTCTGAGTATTGATTCTTCAAGCCACTAAACAGACTTACCCAATGCATGGAGTAACAAAAGAGGAGAGAGATTTTGGTAGTGTGCAAGCTCGTGCTCTTCAGCAGCAGTACACCACTTCCTTTCTTGTTCTGTGACTGGAGGCACTGGATACATCACCCTTACAAACCACAGTGCCTTCACACACGTCTTGAAGGATGTGAGAGGGGAGGCAGAACATAGGAAAGTGAATGACAGAGGGAGGTCAATGCCTGAGACTCCCTTTTTGTCAAAACACAGGCTTCATTTTGAAAGTGTCCATGAGCATGGAATACTTTGAAAATAAAAACATTCTGAAATTGCCTTGTGCTATGCAAAATGATAGTGTAACTAACATTGGTCTTAATGCAAATTCACTAAATCTTTGCTAAGGTTCCCAATGGCTGCTTTGTGATAAAGCAATAGTACAGGGAAAAGTCTTTTGATATTCATTTGTGAATTCACATAAGCACCAAATGAAAGCCAGCTATTCCATGGATTTTCTTGGTTTAAATATAGTGTTGTAATTTTAAGGTTTGGGTTTGTATCTTTTTTATGTCTTCTCAAAAACTATGAGTTTTCATTGGTAAGTAGTTCTCTCATATTAAAGAAAATGTCTATTTGGATAGAAATGTTACTCTGCAGGATTCAAAGAGTCCTCTGAGTTTCAGGGGAAAGGAGGAAAAAAGACAGAGAACTGTTGGGGAAAGGGAGAGTGGAATTATGACACTGGAGAAGGGGCACAGCTAATAGGGCTAGAGAGAAGGAGATAGGAGAACAACATGTGCATGAAAGAGAAATCTGTTTAATGTTGGTCCTGTTGGTTTTGCCCTGTGTTAAATCTCTGGAGCACTGGCTTTTTCCCATGCTGTTTAGAGCAAGGTCAATGATTATTAAAACACGGTGTCTGTGATTTTCCTGCTAAATTCCCCATTCTCATCTCGGTTGCTGCTCTCTGAACTCTGTGCTGCTCCAGCCTCCTGCCTACCCTGTTTATCTGGCTCGTGTTTTAATGCCTGTAGGTGATTCCTGGCCCTCACAGATGGCATGGAAAAAGTAAAATTTTTCTTTCCCATTTTTGCTTATTCATGACTTTGTTCATGCCTTCTGACAATGCTTTAGAACAGACAGTAATAGTACAGATCATTACAAATCTTGAAAACAAAGCATGTCAGAAATTAAATCAATGCAAATAGTCTTTCTGTGGGAATAACTCCTCACCCCAAAGCAATTTTCAGCCTTTCTTTGTATCTATTGATTTTTTTTTTTCCCTTTCACTGTTACTTTGCCCTGTCATAATGTCCTGTTATTCTGTGCTGTGTTTTGACCTAATTTAGGACAATATTCTGAGAGTCTGAATACATATAACTGGGTCTATATGTGCAGAGGCCACATCTGATGTGTGGTACCAGAGAGCAGTTTATTCCTGAAACTGTGTATTGCAATGTGTTATAGAGTGCACTGCATGAAACTAAATCTTGCTTTGCCTCTTACAAAGTGTGTCAGTATTAGGGGTTTGCAATACCGTGCAGAAGGAATTTCCCTCATGTTACAGGTCCTATAGAATCCATGTCTTGTTACTGGACAGAAAAATGCCACGTACATCTTGGGTAGGTATAAATAATAGATGACAACCCTTCCACGACTTTTTCCCACACTTACTAGGCCATTGGTCTGTATCTATAGTCATGTGTGTCATCTTTGATCTCGTTATGGTGACAGAACTACTCATCTTTTTGGTTCACTAACCTTAATAATATGCAAGGAGACATTTGGAAACATAAGTGCATTTCTAAGCATACATAGCATATCATTACTCTGAAACTGATTTCACAGAGCATCCATAATGTGTGGTATCACAAGTGTTCCGCTGAGACAGAGTGTTAAAAGAGAAAGAAGGTTTTGCATTGACATTAATTTGAGGAGAAATGGGAGTCACAGGAATGGGAAGAGCAATAAGAAAACAAGAGGATGAGCTTAGAGACTGCAAATAGATAAGTCTTGTGAGAGGCTGGAGGAAAAATATAGTCCTTCTTTCTCATGTGAAGGAATAATCTGAAAGCAGCCTTTAGACCTTTAGAGATCATCAAAGGCACAGACAGTAGTCAATAAGAAACTGGAATTTGCTGGTTAGTATTACATGTATTTGCTGCTTTTCATTTGAAGAAGCTCCAAAAAAGCTCCAATGGCAACCACTGTCTGTCCTAAGGCATTTAGCAAGAGAGGGACATGTCACTTCCAAGCAGTTCCTGATCCAGTACCCCCTGAGCTTGAAGAAACTAAATACTTTCTGTAAGAATTTGTGGCTCCTGTTGCTTCATTTGCACACTGCTCAGGTCTCAAATCTATTAACACAGCTCCAGGAAATCTTGAATTTCAAATGTCTGACTGCATTGAGCTTTGCACTTGACTAATCAAGTCAAACATTGTCTGCTAATCAGATTTACAGGTGTGAACCTGTCAGCGTGTGGGGATAGGCCATATAAACATGCAAAGAGATTCAGATAGCTGCTCAGCAGTATCTGAAATCATGAACTGGCCAAGAGAGCTGAGTATTGGATTCCTAGGCTTCAAGCAGCACACTGATACAGGGACTGAGTGAATTATCCATATTTTCTTCCACATACTGTGCTTCTGATAACCGGTACTTTAAAAATTCTGTTCATTAAAAAAAAAAAATCTTCAAGTAGTCCATATTCTTGGGTAACCTGTACTTCCAAGTAATATGCCCAAAATCAGAGGGAAAAGCAAAGAATTATTGCCAATGGAGGAAGAGATTATGGGGGGTCGAAAACAGAAGCACTCTGGGATAAACTTTCCCTTGTAGTGTTTACACAGCAGCATATTACCTACACAGATACTGACAAGGGTTCAGGGAAGTAACAGATTCCCTGGGAGTTATGTGTGTGACAGCATGATAACTGATTTCCATCTAGATATTTCCATGCTTTTGCTTTCTAGCTTCTCTTTCTAGCTGCATCTCACAAAACCAAGAGTTTTCTGCAAACAGAACTCATTTTGGTTATGCACTTTGGATACTTAATCAGAGTTTGGCCTAATGATGATGCAATCATACCCCCAAAAATTTACTGTAAAACTTCTTGAATGCAAATCGAGACATATTTATTTCAAAATACTTACAGAAACATCCATAAGTGGTGTATTGTATAGTACCTCAATTCATACTCTATCTCTAGTCGGCTTTGATCATACTGAATGAACAAACTTATATCTTTTAATAACCACACATTAATAAATATACCCAGTCTGGGGGACAGTGTTGCTTTCCTGTTCCACATGTGTCACAAGTTAGTGCTTCAGGATGCTGATCTAAGAGGAGTAACAGAAATGGAATTTTATCTGTAAGGCATTGAAAAGTGCCCCATCTATGAACAAGACAATTACATAAAGTTCTGGGTAAAATACATTTCTAGAAAATGTTCTTAGGTAGAGTTGTGATTCTGCTATATGGACAAACCTTACAAGTGAGAGGATAAAAGAAACCTCCTCCATATTTATCAGGGGTGCGAAGGGTTTAACTATTCTATGCCTACATAGAATAGCATGGGCCATAGCCCACTGTGTTTTACTTTATTCTTTTCATTCACTATAAAGTTGCTTTTCCTGCAGTAAAAGGGAGTTCTTACTCTTAGAACCGATGGCAATATTTAAATAGTAGGAATTCTTCCAACATAGGCTATCAGCAGTCCAGAGAGCTAGGTACATGTAGAGGCCAAGTGCTTGCCAGCATAGAGATCAAGAGATGAAGATGGTCAGGGATCAAAATAGATTCCCTTTGCACTCCATCTTCAAGTCTAGTTTACCACTGGCTGCAGTGGAGCAGGGCCACCCTTTGCACATAATCTACAGGAAGGTTATTCTACTGCAAACTGCAAAATCTGAACATTGCTCTTTTCAAGCACAGTTTAAACAGAGCTCATGCTTTGTTCTGTTACAACCTTTTATGGAGCTTTTTTACATACAGAATTTAGTCTGCTGAGATCTGAGATGTTTCAGTATCTCCTTCAGGAACACTATAGATTACAAGTTTAATTGAGAAAGACTGACTATAAACTGATCCTAAGAATTATTATGACTAATTACTTTTCTCCTTTCATAATTAACAAACTTTGAAATATTTTATGCATTAGGTGTTTCCCCTCAGTTCCAATGAAAAAATCAGTTGTGTTTTCTATGACAAGAATAAGTTATATTTAAAGGTATGGATACAGTCTGATAACATGGCTAATATTATTTAATTTATAATTATTTGGTAGACATTTGTAAGTATTTTTTTATGTTTGTAGAAAACTTGAGCTTCATACTGCCTGATTCATATTTCTCCATAGTATTGGGGGAAAAAAGGGAGGGAGGGATTAATCAAACTTTCTTTCTTGTCAATACTTGTATCATTCAGAGTGCAGGTTCACTGCTTTATCCCATTTCAGACATGATGGGGAAGAGACCTCTACAAATTTGTGGGTAATAATGAGTTCTTATTTTAAAGCAAATATACTCTGTCTAATACAGGAAAGATGTGACTCATTTTGAATATTCATATTCAGTCATGCCCTGCCTTCTAGATTATACATTTCTATTAATTTAGTTATGTTACAAAAGTAGCGAGTGCTTGATTTGACCTGTGATGGCCAACCAATCCTCACTAAAATAGCTTAGACATGGCGAATTTATCATCAAAAATTACTATGACACTGTTAAAATAATGGTTTCTAGAAGTGTTTAGCTTGACTGTATTAACTGTAATTGCAGTTGGCTAAAATCCTTTGAGGGCTAAAATTTCCTTACATTGTCTTTCCTTTGTGTTGGTTTTTTGTTTTTTTTTTTTTTTTATGCTCAGTAATGAGATTGTTTGGGACTTTCTTGCATTTTTTTTTCCCAGCAATCCATTCACAGTTTGCACAGATTCCCGTTTCTTTTTCTGTAAAGAGAATTTACTAGACACAAATTCCCCATAGCTACAGTTTTCCTCTTGAGGCTATAAACATGAAGGCACAGCCATTCCCAGAATATGTGTTGCAAGTCTCAAAAAGTCTTTTCTGCTTATTTGGAAGGGGAGATAGAAATAAAAAGAAACATGAAATATACTGAAGGCAAATATAAAATCCAGAATACATGCTACCTGAACTAATATATGACACTGAGCAACTGTCCTTGCTTCACTGGTTTGCAGTAAACAGCTGAATCTTATCATTTTAACTGCACAAACTGAAAATGCTGAGCCAAGTGAAATCTCCTGTGACTTGGACCTGTCTGGTGTCATAGTGTCATCGCCTAGAATTCCTTCACTGGTTTTACAATAGCATCTTTTCTTTCAAGCTGTCACTTCTGGCATCAGGTAGTCAGCTTTCTTTTTAAAAGTCAACTTTTTCATCTCACAGTTGTTGAAAGAACATGAAAACACAATCTCTACTAAAATACTTATCTTAATTGATTATTATGTTTTAAACCTAATAATCTGTAATGCAGTCTCTTAGTTTCTTGGAATCCAAATTAATGCTTCTGGATTTTTTTTTTGGTTATTGTTGCTTGCTATTTTGCTTTGCCTTTTGTATGTGTGTATGTATTTGCTGTTTGATAGTTCAATCGGATGGAAACAATCCTGTTGATTTAGTGAATTTAACTGAATGGGTCAAGCAGCAGGAGAGCAGGATGAGTACTTGTATCTTAGAATTTTTCTAACTATTGATATAGCTGATATCAGAACAAACTTACAGTTATACTCAAGCAGTGAATTTACTGAGAGTCTCAGGCTCTGCAAAGAGACCTTCATCCCTTTACAAAAGGTAAGAGGTGGAGAGGCTTGAGAGTAGTGGAAAGTCTTTACTGAGCTGGTAGTCTAGGGTGTATGGTTGTGAGTGAGTGGGGAGCATGGAGATGCCCATCACAGATGGATGTATACTATGGAGCTGCTAGGCTGGTGGCAATCCCCAGTGCTGGGCAGTTACCCATGATTTAAGCTGTTCCTCATGTCTGTGTGCCAGCATCATAGGCCCCTCCGACTCCTGTGAAACAAAGGTGACAGTGTGCTAACCCTAACTAACTAGCAAAAATGGAGAAAAATTACAAGAATGACTTCCAGGTGAGAAATAACTAGACTGGGATGGTTCTGTCTAGGGAAGCAATGACTGAAGATAGTGACAATCCGGATCTGTGAACCTGTGGGAGACACAGAGAAGTGGGCACGGAATTGTTTCTTTTTCCAATCCAAGAAATAGGAGCTGGTACTGGAAGGAGCAAACAAGAAGAGATACTTTTTAACCAGATGTTATCATTTGGAGCTCCTCCTCTTGTAGAAGTCAGACATTTGTATGATTTCCAAAAGCCGTTAGCTAGATTCCTACAAAAGGAGTTTGTGATGCTACCTCTGGCTTTAAAGGTACCTGTGTTCTTATTTTGTGCTCTAGGCATTTGCTGTAAAGAGCCAGCATTGCATGCTAGACAGATTTCTGTTATGTTCTCTCAGTGCTGCTCCTCTTAAGGTGCAGTTGTAGCCCGCAGTTCAGATACATGATTGCAGCCTGATGGTAACTACAACCTCACAGGGTTTGACATAGGCTGCCGAGCCCATCAGGGATCCTGCATAATATTTGGCAGCCGAAAGCTCATATCTACAGGGGTTGCATTTAAGCCTCAGAATTGTAGTGCACCCTAGTGAATTCAACAGGCAATTTCAGGCAGCTCTAGCCAAGGAGAGAGGATAGATGGGCGACTCCTCCACCAGAGGCTGTAGCCATTCTAGAAGGGGCAGCAGAACAGTGTGTGGGGCTGCCTCACAGCCAGCTCAATTCATGGCTTGCCTCTATAGCACCAACCTCCAGGAACAAGGCTGAGATGGGCCGAAGCATGGGCAGACATTGTGTTCTGCAGTAACCCATGGCAGAGCGGTGAATCCAGACAAGCACTGGGGATAACATCCTACATTCCTGCAGCTAGATTTATCAGACTTCATCTGTCAGCTCTCTTAAATGCATGACCTTGGAAGAGTGCTTGTTATAGGAAAAGATCATTACCTATGCAGAGTTTCAGTGTTGCTTCCGCTGTGGCTTATAAAGTTTTGACTGCTCCAGGAAAAGGGCTAAGTCTTCCGATTGTGCAGGCTCATTTTTGTTGTTTTCATAGGATGCTGACTTAAGTACCGTCCTGCTTTTCTTTGTACATTCCTGTCCTCCACAGGGAAGAATCAGCAATGGCTTTTTCTAAAAGTTAAGTGTATTTAAACTACTGACTGACCCTCTTATACTTATAGATCAACCATGATTTTCTTTACCGCATGATATCTGGGAGCAGGCTATTAACAACAACTGTAGATTTACTGTAAGCAGCATGCATGGTTTCAGTTCTCTTGCCCGTTGTCAGTTTTCATCTGATTCTTGTGAGAATTTATAATGTAAAAATTCACTTGGTTGATTTTTAAGCTCTTGAGCTGATACCTCATTTGAGAGATAAACAGTGCCAGAGCCTCACTACAGAAGCTACTACATATCTTTCTCTCCAGAATGATAGGTTTGTTGTGATGCAGCTTTCACAAGAGTTTTGAAGTTCATAAACCTTTTTAAATACATTTTAGTAGCCATATTACAACATCTGTGAGAAGCCAGGATATTGAGGGAAAGACTTACCTGGCTGAGCACCAAAATATTGTTAGGCATGTACAATGCAAACAGAGACTGTTTCACTTATTTTGTCCAAGAAAGGCAGTAATTGCTTAGCAGATCATGTTTGTGATTCTTAAACTATTCTGTACAGGGAAGGGGGGTAAGGGGGGAAGAGCTCTGGTCACCTCTTCACAAAGCCAAACATCCTCATTTCCTGAGTTGTCAGTCTCCCTCTTTCAGAAGCCAGGCCATCAGTTAAGTGCATCACCTTGGTCATCACCTTCAGTCCCATCTTCTTGTATCCCAAATGAGTACAATAAGTAACCTACCCACAGGATACTCAGTTAATCCATACAAATGTGTTATTACCTGCTCAGTATTCGTTTTCTTATTTTAAAAGAGATGATATTAAATTTACGGTGCTAGGTGATAATTTGTGCAACTAATTAAAAACTGGGGTGGGTTGTACTGCTTTTTTAAATGCTTAATCAGTCACACAAACGCTACCTCCATTCATGAAAGCAAATGCTAAAATAAATAGCTTCTGATAATTTATGTTTTAAAATAATAAAAAGCCCAAAGGAGTTAAGTGTCAACCTAACGTTAACTTTGAGTATAAAACAGTTTGATGAAACTAGGAAGCAATTAAAACATACTGTTTTATAGAGTCCTTTATAGCAAGATAGTTTTTATAGATCTACGTCTGCTTCTTTTGGAGGGTGAGCCACAGTTCAGTTTTGCCCAGGAAATAACAAATGGTATTAAGAGCACATCAAAAGTGCAGCTGTTTTTGGGAGGTAAGTGTGTGGTGGTGTTTTTTTAGGGGGAGGAGGGAGTGAATAAATCCAGCATGCAAAGCTTGCCTATACCAATTCATTAAGGAAGGGATTGCTCTGCTTTCAGGGCCCCCAATGTATATACATTGTATATACATACTTTTCACGCATCCTGGCTCATCCAAAGTGCCCTTCTCACGAAAAGAAGGTTTTGAAGTACAGTCCTGTCTCAAAGCTGGGCTCTTGTCACATGGTGCTTAAGAGATGTGCTTCTCTTTACTACTAAAAAATTAAATAATTGTCAGCTGTGCTTCTCAAGAGATACATAAGAATAATGATAAATCTGATTATGCTAATAAATATGAAAATCACACATAAGCATCAGGCCAGATAGAATTCCTTTTTATTTTTCCCTTTTAACACATATCTCTTATCCATGTAGGGAGCCCATGTTTTCTATGAATTTATGCTTTTGGTGTATGCTTTGCTTGATGGGACCCCTGCAGGAACAAAAGGGCTTTGAAATGAAATCATACATGGTATAGTAGCTGGATACAGTGTTGCTGTGCTGGAAAGTGCCATTGGCTGCTGTCAAGTGAGCCTGTGATCCATAGGCCATGGCAGCTCTAGCTAAAGGTGTGCTGAACACCCATAACTCTGGCTAAAGGGAAGGCTTGATTAAGCCCCCTCATACAAATGAAATAGTTGGAAAGAGTAGGAGTTCGCTTCATTAGCAAAAGGCTTCATGTTTGGGCCTGATTCAAGTTTGGGCTGTGTGCCATAAGGAGTTCTCCACCTACAGGTAGAGATAACGAGGTGCTTGTTTAGCTTTTAATAGGGAACAGAAGAAAGGAGAAGACTTTCTAGGGCACAGAGCAGACTGGGAAAATAAAACTTGGCAATTGTGAGTGTGAATATCACCAAGGTTTGTCCTGTTTTTCGAGATACAGGATGGCATGTGTTTTCAGTAACTCAGTAAAATGGCATCAAAGAACAAACCTGATTGCATCACTCCAAAGTGTTTCTTGGTTTCTTTTTGCTGCCAGCACTAACATGTCCCTTGGGCCAAACAGCATATGCAAATGGAAGAGTTCATTTACACTCTTTCATTTTCTGAAAATTTATATCTGAATAATTTGTGTTAAAATTAATTAGAAATGTGTCTGCTGGTAGCAATTAATCACTCAACATGAGATTTTTGGGGACCCACCTAATAATCTTCACAAGGAGGATTATAGGCTATCCATACTTTTCCTGCAACTAAAACTTACTGAAGACAATGCATTGCTCATGTTTGAGATCCTGAGCAGAGAAAATATAGAAGTGTCTTATTTGTTGATATACGTTTCTGATGTTTCCTCCTGCAAAGGCTGGCACATCATATCCATAAAAAACTTGATCCTTTTTCAAAATCATTCCATCTCCTTTTTCAGTGGGACAAAGACACCTGCCCACACACTCGGAATGACTTTTCCAAGATTATTGCCATCACCCACTTATCTCCGTGAGACACGGGTAACAGTCCTTCCTAACCAAGACTAGTCACTGTCCTTATTTGCTTCTTCTTGTTATTTGTCTCCAGCATGTGGTGTCAAAAGCCACAGTATTCTTCCTGAAAGCAACTTAATTTTGCTCCCATTGCTTTGAGGTAAAAAAAATAAAAATCAAATAGTGTGACCAGAAAGAAAAGTAGAAGGGGATAGGCATTTTGAAAGCATCTTTTGGAAATAAAGCAATTCTTTTTGAGCTTTCCTGTACAGAAAAATTTATGAAGATGAAAACCCAAAACTAGGACATCAAAATTGTACTCAGTTTTCTTCCACAACAACAACCTAAATAAGGAATAACTCTTTAAAACTTTCTTTTAAAAAACCATGTACTCTGATTTAATCCTATGCATTTGATATATGTTATACTTTATCACCACTACGTACTGTCAGGCTTGATTCTTTCTTACTATGTTGATTGGGAATTATTTTATATTTTTAGTTTAAAAGTTCTACATTGTACAATGTAGCCCTGTGCTATTAGATATTGCCATTTACTTTTGTTCCCTAGGTACATTCAATCAAAGAGATGCCTCATTTTCATCTCTGCCACCATTCCTTCCTACCACTGTCGTCATACCCAGCTCTGCAAAGAATGAGGTTAATCAAGGCTACTATGAACTTCTGAAGAGGCATTCAGGTAAAATTAATAAGGTAGAGCAAATTATGTTGTAAAGTTTACTGAGCAACTGAACCTTCTTCCTGTATCAGTTCTCAGAAGTAGCCCAATTGTTATAGAACAAGATATGTAAGACCCCTATATAGTAAACATTCTTTTCCATTATTTTGTGTCACACTTGACGTAATTAGAGCTAACTTAAGCCATTTTATGATGACATTCCTTTTCAGGTCAGTTCCCAAACTGAAGCACAGGCTCCATCCATTATCATCATAACTTTTTAAAAAGTTATCCCAATTTCAGAATTCCACACATCCATTATTTAAAATTATAAGCATAGAAAAACATTAATTTCAGTTTCTTGTCTTTCTGGAATTCACTTTTTGCAGTCAGCTTGGATATGTTAAAGCAGAATCTAAACATGTGACTTTAAATTCACATACATTCCCAATAACTAGCTTGTTCCAGTAAACTCCCCAAGCAGAAGTCAGTGAGGTGGTCAAAACCTATTAGAAGACTTGTTCCTTCTGATTTCCATAATTCATAATCTATGATAACCTAACGTTACCAAACTAGTCATGTAAACTAAGTCTTGCTATCTGACTTGTCAATTAAACAGATGCTACTATTCTCTGTCTCTCTCACAGGGACTAGCTTTAACCCATAGCAATAGGAAGGCAGGGGGCATGAAGAGCAGAGAAAACTGGAGTCAGACTGTTTGTGAGAAATCATCCCCAGCACAGAGGACAAGGACTGAACAGGTGTCAGCATAACCTGTTACCCCCGTAAGGTCCCTTCACTTCTCCTTAACACTCTTGAGAATGAAGGACAAAAATCAAGGTGAAATGAAAAATCAGTACAACTGGAAGGAGGAAAAAGAGCACTAGAGAGAAAAAGACCATCATGGAAAAGACCAAGAATACGGATTAAAGCAGGTGTGGTAGAAATTTTTTTTTCTAACAGTGTAAAGTATTAACAGCTAGTTAAGTACAACCAATGGAAGTTTTTCTGCATTTAAATAGAAGTATTAGTTCTTAATGTTATCGTTTTTACAACTCCAAATGGATTGAAGGCATTTTTCAAACATGAAGGGAAAGAATGACCTTTTACAGCCCACTGGAATAACGTTGCTAACGACTGGTTGGTACTCAGAATGCGTGCCATTGATTTTAATGGCACTACTGAGATGAAAAGGTTTATATAAATGAATGCAGGTTGTATATCTGAATCTTAAATAAGAAAAGAACAAAAAGAGACAAACAATGAAGCAAGTTAATGAGTACTATAAAGTATTTTAAGTTAATATTTTTTTCCTAATCTCACACTGTTAGGGTAAGAAAGGCATTATCTGCTCTGCTAGAAGTTTCAAACATCGTTTTCTTAAAACAAGAGATATGCTGCTATTTAAAGACTTTTCATACAAACCAGAAGATTCAATGATCCATTCATCTTGAGGATTTTGGAAAAGACTTGTTTGCTTCATACATTTTGTATTCCGACTTTTCATTCAATTGTCTTTCTGTTTTAATTCCCTATTATAATTCCCTATAAATTCCCTATAATTCCCTATTATAACTCCCTATAAAATAATTAAAGAATGTTTGTATATATTTTACTAACAGCTAGAAACATCTTATTTTTCTTGTAAGAAAATATTGTCCCTAGCATCCTTCTTATGGGAACAAAAAGCAAAGGAGAAATCACAGCAGCTTTAAATCAGTTCTGTGTTTCTGATTATTTAATACATTTTTCATGGGTTGCTCTCTCTGTTTGGCATCCTCACAACAACTCAGTTGGTGTGCAGGTTTGCAATCAATCTCATCTCTTTCCTCCGCCCTCTCTTCCTTCCCAATATCATATACTTAAAAGGCGTTTAGATTTGCCAGGTGTATGTTCCAAAGACTCATCTTTTAATTCCTGACATTCACATGATCCCAATTCTGCAGATTTAAAATTATTTCATTCTTTTATTGTATGGACACAGCAATGAATATTATTGTATGGTTAGTAACTCTAAGTGGCGATGCTGATGAGCTAACTTAATCCATTGGAAAGGGATAATAGGGTAATAAAGCACAAAGGAATAATCTTTGTATTCTGGTATTCTGACAATTGCACCCTGTTCTATAGCAGTTTCATGCAAAGCCTCCAAAGAAAAAAATGATTGTAGTCGTCAACCTCACAGATGAGGGAAACGTCCATGGCTGTGTCAGTCATTTTAATGAGTCACAGGAGGAGGGAAAGTGGAGGAACAAATTAAAAACAACAGTATTTTTCTCCCTTCCCCCCCAACAGAAGAAAGTGAGAATAGTTGCAATTTCATTTGCTTTTAAAGCACAGCACTTGGGTAATAAACGTCCCCTGCAAATGTGCTGAGCAAACACCTCCGCATTCATCAATATGCGGGAGCTGTTTATTGCCTCATAAACTTGGAAGCAAGTGATATTGTCTCTTAAATCAATGGCTGCGTGGACATCCTAGGCACTGTAGGAGAACAGTACATCCAGACAATGCTGATATTAAATTAATGGTTCTAGTAATGACTGAAAAGTGCATTGTCACTACTAAAAAAGTTAGACATAGATTAAAAGTATGTCTAGGACACAATGTATATATGTTGTGATAGCAACGTGTGTATGTGTGTGTGTCATTATAGTTTTTATCACTTTGGCATAAAAACTTAGTACTCCATGCAGTTTTGATTTAAATGAAGGTTGGGTTGCCAGTAGTAATAGGATCAAACTTGGTTTGTGCCTTGTTCATATGCACAAACCTGGTTTCTAAACCTATGGGGAAGATGGCCTGGTTTGTGAAACTGTGTTAGCTTCATCAATTTCTAACCAGATTAAAGAGACAATAATGATCTGAATTCTATGGCATCCATTATCTGAAAATGATTTATAAACACTACAGAATTAGCTGACATTGCACTGTAAGTTTCTCATCTGCGGTGCCTCAAGCTGATCCTATCTTCTTTATCTGAAAGGAAGAGAATACACAGCTGGATGGCATTGCTCCTGGTCTGCAGCATTAGTGTGCAGGGTAGGAAATCAGTGTAGGAGAAGCTGTGACAAGGATCAAGGAAGGTCTGACCCATCAAGGACTGCCTTTCGCTTTCTGCATATTTGCAGTGTCTGTATTGCAACAAGAAAGACTAATTGCTTCCTGAGCAACTGTAACTTTAATAACAGCAGTGAAATACAGTACAATGTGACTTCCATGTAAAGTAGCCATCTGACTCTACAGCATGGGTCCCAGGCAAATGTGAGTAGCTTATGTTGTTGACCATACTGTTGTGGGAAACTAATTTAGCAGTGGTGTAGGTACATTTACACTTGCTTCTGTCATATCTTCTCAAGACAATCATCCATGCTGCCAGAGCATCCCCTGTTTTGTAGAGGAACAGCATAAAGGTAGTGAAGGAAATAATATTCCCTCTCTGCTTCTTTTCATCCTTTACCCCAGAACTATTTACCAATACTGATGAAGTACTAATAGTACACTATAGTGGATATTTTCCATCTGTTCCAGCTGGATCCTACTGTATGTATCTAAAGGGAGAACAGCACTCTATTTGAAATAATTTATACATACCTATTTCTGGAGTATTTTCTCCTCATAAGTTGCATTTCTGAAGATCCTATGTACATATTTAGCACCAGAACTTCCACTTCTGCAAGAAATAATGTACTGGTGATGACGTCCCAGGAAAGTACCCTATAAACTCTTTACCAAGTCTATGTACAATTATGATTTTTGATCTTTAACTTCAAGTCCTCTTTAAATTGGCTGTGTCCATTGGAGCATTAGAATTGTTTCCTAATTAGCAAAGCTGTTTCTTTTGTTCAGGTAGCTTAAGATCTGAGTGGGCTTTCTTCAAACTATGGAAAACAAAAGCCTGTTTTCATTAAGTGAAGCTGTTAGCTGCAAAGTATTTTGCTGAACTTCAGACCTCTCATAATATAACGGCTTAAAATAAGATTAAATTGTAATTTCTGGGTAAAGTCCACAGTAGCCCAATTCAGATTTCAGATTTTTTTAAACTACATCATTGCTAGCATTCAAGCAGAGCTCACAAAGAGCGTAAACCAGCTGAATAGCCTTATACCGCTGGCTTCCATATTGTTAAGAGGTAATAGTGAGCAGAAAATGAAGCATGCATATGTAACATAACACAGTTCCAATGTGGCGTAGCATAATTTCAGGCTGCATGTGCAAAAACTGTGCATCAGTGAGCCCTGCATTAATAGCCCTCTCTGTGTAGTCCTGTTGTAGCCTGGCTAGAAGACTAGGTATGTGTTTGATTTAGCGTGTTGCCTAAGTGCAGCTGATAAACTAAAGCAAATCCAGAGAAGGAGAACAGGAAGATGAACTAGCACAGAAAAAAACCCAAAAAAACACCACAGTCAAGTATAGGCAACTTAGGGAATAAGTAACTGAGATGAAATGTACCAAGTTGTAAATGTTTATGGGATGTAAATGCTTAGGAGAAAGAAAGATTACCTTATCATAAAGCAAAGACAAAATCAAGAAACAGATATTAGGAATGATGGATCATGCTCACAGAAGGAATAGCAGAAGACCTATCCATTGGGTTAAACTATTTTTGACAAGATGATAGAAATTTAATATCAAATACTGATCTCTGTTACCAGGATTTGGTTTTGATGATGTAACAACTTCTCCCTCTTGCTGCCTCTCAGGGAATGAAATTAGTGCTTTATTAGTGCTTTCTCACTACAGAGAAGAAAATAATAAATTTCTATTGCCTAGTGAAGCAGCAATCCAATATTTGCATTTCTGCTTGGAGAAGCATTGCAAGATTTTTAACAGGTGAAATACAGCTTTTCACATGAGCAGAGCTGCCCCTGCTGTTGCCTTCTCATCCTGGAGAAGGCAGTCTCTAGGCAGATTTCAAGTGTGGCACCCTTGAAATACAGAGGATGAGGGGTATAGATGCTGAATATTTAAGAAGTAAATGTGTGGTTTATACTTTTTGAAAAGAAAATGTATTTTATAGCTATGAAGTGAACAGATGCAAAGCTATGACAATATTGTGCCAGGTTCCCAAGAAAAAGCACAGAATACTTTTCTCTTTCCAAAGACAAGCCTGAGCCCCTCTCTTTCCTGCTTAGCCCACTTGGTTGCAACAACCTCTGCTTTGCATGCAAAGGCTCTGAGTTCTTATCTGTATCCTCTTTTTCACCTCATCTGCAGTCCCTGAGAATTTTGATCATCCTCTGTTCCTTTTACAGTCCTATCTGGATATGCTTTCTCCTTCACTCTTTCAGCCCTGGTCCTTTCATGATCTTGCTCCCTACCTATAGTTTCTCTATCACTCCTGCTCTAATATTCATCAGGTTTCTGTGTGTTCTCCTCTGGTGCTTTTTTAAACTGTCTGGATTAGCTACATTAACACTGACAGCGTTCAGACAGCTCCCTTTTCATTGGAAGGTAGCTGCACTTAGCCCCAGAGCAGTTATATAGGAGGAAGGATATATTCCCTTTGACTTCAGTGGGGCCAGGAGTTCAAGCTCACATTTCTCATGTTTGACTATCTCAAAAAGCAGGAAACTGTGAAGTCCCTGGGCAGTACAAATACAGTGATTTGCGCCATGTGAAATGTTGCTGGGTTATAAGACTATGACTTGCTTGGCTTTTCAGTACTATCAGAATACTTTGGCAGGCTTTCTGCAAAGGTTAACAAAAGTTAGATAAATAAGGGCTTGGTGCACTTAAATACTTTATCATTCCGTAATGTATCTCGCTCTATCTGTGTATTCAGCCACAAGAATGTTGGCTCTATTCCTGTCTCATTTCTAAATGCTGGCAAGCTAACTGTAATCAAGGTACTCCTTTTAACAGGATTGATTTAAGACTAAATGGAGGTTTCTACTCCTTGCAGCTTCAGGTCCTTCAAAAATGAGGCAACACTGAACTTGGGAATAAAAGTAGCATTACTGTAGTTTTTCCCCTACTACCCATTATTTTCCATCCTTTTTCCATGTTCTTTATGGAAATCTTCCCTCCTTTCTTAATTATTCTTAATTCTTTAATTCTTTAATAATTGTTACTCTACCTTGTTCTTCCTCATGCTTGAAGGCTCTGTGACATTCAGCCCTTTTCTCTTCAATCTTGATGCCTGATTCCTCCTTTCTCTGGCCATAGCTACCACCATCTTATCTCTTTCTCTACCCTTAAAGGACAGATTAAGAGGGGAGAAAAGTCAATAAGTGCTCTGTATAAAAATTGAAAAAAAGTGGTTATAACTTAGAGAAAGAGGAGAACAAGAAAGGATAAAACAAAAGTGACTGAGAACACCCAAAGAAGGAGAAATAAAAACAACACCTAAAGGAAAAAAGCAAAGAGGGGAAAAAAACCCAACCCAACAAAAAAAGGAAGAAGTGATAGAAGTGGGGACTGTGATCAAAGTTTATGTAGAAGGGATCAAACTTTACAAAAAAGGAAAACAAACCCTGGAAAATGTAGGAAAATCATGGAGGCCCCTTACTGGGCAAAGGAAATGGGGCAGCAGGAAAGAAAGAAAGAGGTAAAGGAATTGAAGTTCTAACTAGTTCTAACACAGTTCAATTGTGTTAGTCAAGCACTAACACAGCACAGAGTTTCATTTTCATCCTTATAGTGGTTCTATCCCTTCTTTACCCAACAGTCTACTGGGGATGTCACTGCCTGATATTCCATCTCTGCCTGTGCTATCATACAGCGACCAACCAATAAACTATTTGCTATCCACAATTACTCTGTACATGAAGTCATATTCAGCATTTCAGGATTTAGTCTGGTACGTGGTTTACTCAGGTATGATTTGGTTTTTCAGGCCGGGTTGTGCAGAGCTGGAAGCTGATTTTGGCAGAGATGAAGTCACAATCACAATAAAAGTGAAAAAATGAAAATTCATCTATAGCCAAAAAAGGGACATCCAATAAAAGGTTCCCCAGGACAGTTCATGTGCTCACATACACCTCAGCACAAGTGTTGCTAAGCTATTTGTGAATGAATCATATAATATAGGTCCTGCTTAACTCCTGGTCACCCAGTGTTCTCATCAACACTCACAGGGCTTGAGGGTAGGGCTTGTCCTCTGAATACCAACTCACTATTTTCTTCCTATTCCCAAGTGAAACAAGAATGTCAATTTTACCCACTGGTCACTAGTTGACTACTTGGAAAAACTGTAGCTGTCTTGGACATCTACAGATCCAGAGCCTTCACTTTCAGTTGAGTAGAAAGGAAGTTTTTCAATGGGCAGCAAGAGAGATAAGAAATCTTCTAATAAAGATTTCACTTCTCAATGAAACAAGCATCCACACAGGCAGGAAGCAGTTGAAGGCAATACAGGCAGCAGATAAATCCTCCAGCTCCACTTTCCTTATCCCATCTCTGCAGCACAATGCATTGAGTTGTCATCTGCCATTTGTGTATTCATTCTAATTCTTTCTGCCTTGTTATTCTGTCAATTTCTTAATCTATTTACACTGACTTTATTTTCAGTCTGTCTATTGTGACAGCAAATCCTAGAATTGCCTTGGGTGTTGTCTGAAAATGGCCATTATCAAATCATAATGCCTACCCAGATGAGGAACTGTAAAGGCCCTAGGCGTCAGTAGGCGTCCTTAACAGCTGCCTGCAGTTCAGACCTGCATATCAATTTCCACCTTGGAGGATCTGTTGCAGTATTATAAGGTGAATGGGTGCTGTGTGTATTAAAATTTGGATTAGTGGCTCAACCAAAACGTTCCCATTCCCTCCCTCTCTCTCTCTGTGTCTCTCTCTTTTTTTTTTTTTTCACATTAATAAACTTTCTATCTCCATCTTTTGTTGGTAAATTATATAAAAATGCAAATGATCCAGAATCCAATTAATTTCTGGAAGGTTGCAGCTGTTTTGGGCCCTATTCACAAAGACATGTGGTGTGCATGCGTGCATGTGTGTGTGTATGCATGTGTATGCATCTGATTGCTAAGAAAATCAGGCCTTATTATTGAAGCCTTGACTCTCAAAATTTGAGCTATTGTTCATTGCCAGCGCTGATGCAAACAGATAATTTCCAAATTGTATTCCACGTTTATTAAAGTGGTAGAAAATGTGGCTAATTTCAGACAATGCTGAGAAAAGGTGGAGCTTGAGAGCTGAAATAGGAGATCTGGGAAATCTGTTTCTATTACAACAAAGAAAAGTTTATCTAATATCTCAAAAAGCATTAATTACTGCGAGGCACAGGCGAACACATTGTGGATTTCTTCATTGGATTTGTCATTCTTCATTGCTTTATTCTACTACTGTGAGTTGTTTGGCTTCATTTTGTCTTTTGGTTTCTTTGCTTATATCTAATGTGTAGTTATGAAATTGAGACCATCCTGGGAATATTTTTCATTATCCTAGCTCAGGCTTCAAACAGAAATTTATCTAGACCAGATAATTTGAAGCAATGTGTGTAATTGTTCCCATCATTGGTTGAACTTGGGCAAGACACTCAGGACTGATTCTTTAATCTATATTTTTATATTAAGGGCCTGCATTTATGGCTGCCCAGTTTTCACCTGCAGTTGGAACCACAAACATCAAAGCACATGAAACTAAAACATGAGAGCATTGGTCTTGATCTCCTGTGTATCTATTCCCTTACACTAACATGTTATCCATGAGTAACAAAATCAACAGTGTTTAATTTTCTATATTTATGCTTTCATATGCTCTTGTTTGCCTTCTTTACTATCTCATATAGATTAAGTGTATTTCTGTCAGTGGGGTATTATTAATCTCTCTCCCCTACCTAATGAACCTCAAAGGAGCTTAATATCCATGAGACCTCTTCCCCCTCTTCTATCTACTTGTTTAAGTTGGCCAACAGTTCAAAATTTATGCAAGTGAGGGAGCCAGGGCTGATGACAGCATGATCATATGCCAGGCTGAAAAGGGGGGCATTTTTGGGGGCTGTAAATAACCTAGGAATCTTATTTCATTCATTCTTAAAATAAAGGCTGCAACAGTCGCTAAAGAAACACAGCTGCTGCTGACAATGAGAGGTAAACTTACAATATAATTTGCCATTTGTATTGTGCTACAGGCGTTTGGTGACATTTTAGCCATCATGGAAATTCTACATTTAAGCTACATAGTAGTCTATTAGACATATGTAGAACAAGCCTTCTTCAATTCATTACTGTCAGCAGCTTCAGCAGTGAGTACATACAAGGCTAAATTCAGCCTTGTGCAGAGAGCTCATGTCAGGTCAGAGCACCATATAAATCCCACTTGAGCTCTAAAAATATAATTCCAAAGTGGAATTTAAAGCCCTGTGATAGTGTACGGTATAGACAAGAATTTAACAAAGAGAAGACAATTTTTGCCAAGGTTTTAATACTGTCTCTAAATACAGTCTTGCAAGCGTCGATCCACAGAGGCAGCAAGCAGCCCAGGCTTCACCAGGCATGGCTATTCATTGAATAATGTGCTGAGGTGCCTTGATTAATAAGAGGAGCCTACCTCTCTGGGTAATAAGCTGAAGGCTGCTCTCTTCCCTGGGAAAGAGCCAAAGCTTTCCATCAGATAACCAGGGGTTTAAGTTTAATATTTTACAGTGAGAGCTTTTCTTCTTTTGGCTTTGTTGTAACTGATAATGCACGGAGATAATGCATATTGGGAGCGCTGATAACAGGAAGAATAAGCAGATCTATAGCAAGAAAAATGGGAGAGAGGCTCCCATCTCAAGCACTGTTCTGTAAAGAGTGAGGGAGTGATAGAATTGATATGGTTGTGTGTAGATCAGCTGTAACTGCTTGTCTTGCTGCCAAAGGAACATTGGATGTTGGAGCCTTGCAGGTGAGCTTGCCATTGCAGGGCAAAATCAGTGTTGGCAGACATTGGGTGTAGTCCTTGTCTAGGTTACCTTATTTCCATTATACAGGTAGTAGTAGTCTCTTTGAATAAAGAGTAGTAAGGCTTCAGGCAATGTCTTCATTCAGAAGCCTCAAGAAAGCACCAAAGAGTTCCCAGAGTAACAGCCCTGGTAGAGACAAGAAGACAGACAACAAACTCCCCCACCGCTTGCCATAATCCAGAGACAGAAATTATTTCACAAAATTAGTAAGGTCTAATATAAGGTCTTAAAACTGAGAGGGTCCTTGCACGCTCTTATGGTTTAATCCCAGATGGCAACTAGGACCACACAGCCACTCTCTCACTCCCCCCAGCTGGGATGGGGGAGAGAATTGGAAAAGTAAAAGTGAGAAAACTCGTGGGTTGAGATGAAGACAGTTTAATAAATTAAGGAAAAGCTGTGCATGCAAGCAAAGCAAAACAAGGAATTCATTCACTGTTTCCTGTCAGCAGGCAGGTGTTCAGCCATCCCCAGGAAAGCAGGGCTCCATCACACTTAACGGAAGTGTCTTCCCACTACTTGGGAAGACAAACACCATAATGCCAAATGTCCCCCATTCCTTCTTTTTCCCCCAGCTTTATATACTGAGTGTGACATCACATAGTCTGAAATATCTCTTTGGTCAGTTGGAGTGAGTTATCCCAGCTGTGTCTCCTCCCAAATTTTTGTGCACCCCCAGACTACTTGCTGGTGGTGTAGCAATGTGAGGAGAAGAAAAGGCCTTTTCTGCTTATCTGCAACCAAAACCATCAGTGTTTTACCAACACTATTTTCATCCCAAATCCAAAACATAGCACTATACCAGCTGCTAGCAAGAAAGTCAACTCTATCCCAGCTGAAACCATGACACATACAAAGAAGGAGAATTTAGAAGTGTGTAAGTAACAGCTCCATCTGGTGATGCCGTCTTTGTAGCAATGTATTTAAGTCTCTTTTATATAGCAGCCCCCCCATCTTCTTTCAAATTTAGATCCTTTTCTTCTTTCCCAGTTGGCTTCATTATCTGAAATCATTCAGATTTCATTATAGTGAACAAAGTATAAATATTTCTTTAAGGTAGTGACTACACTGAAAGATTATGGGAGAGTCTGGCAAATTGTCCCAGATCACTAGATAAGGTGATCTCCGTCATTATTCATTTGAGAGTAGAAGGAGGAAAAGTGTTTCTCTCTGGTATAAGAAATGTCCTGTTAAAGTAATCAAAGAAAATAAAGAGATTAATTCATGTGAGTTAAGCAGAAATATGTGAAGCTATATAATTTTCTTAAAGGGCCTACTTCTGCAAAGTATGTATTGCCTTCTGCCAGCTACTAGTTATCTTTCATCTGTATTGACGTAAAGTTTGAGTTACCTCCCATTTGTCTGAATTGTATAATGTGCATTATTCATTCCCTCATCTTTTTTCCCTCATCTCGGTCAGTCAACCACGTTTTGAATATCCCAGATGCGGCAATCTGTTAGAAGAATGTGAGATCATATTAAAAGCCATTGCTAGTAAGATCAAGGGACCATCAAACCCAGCACCTCTCTCTGCATGACACTCGCTCTTGCTGCTCTCCTGGAATCCAGCTATGATCATCCTGAGTAGATGTAGCCTCTGTATTTTTGGTAACTCTCAATAGGTGGTTGATCAACTTGTCTAGTTTCTTCTTTTAGTCCATGCATCCACAGCATGATCAGGCAGTGATTTTCACAGGTCTACCACCTATTGTACAAGGAAGCACTTGTGTTTGTTTTGAATGTGGTTCTTACTATTTTAATTTGACGTTCCCTAGTTCTCATGTGGGAGGGGTCAAGATCTATCCTCTTGGTTCTGTTCATGGTTTCTCAGAATTC
The DNA here is from genome assembly GCA_004320125.1 of Scolopax mira. Lineage (NCBI taxonomy): Eukaryota > Metazoa > Chordata > Aves > Charadriiformes > Scolopacidae > Scolopax > Scolopax mira. The sequence continues at coordinate 72,565 of BJBW01010423.1, read as the reverse complement.
TGTCTTACATATTTGTCCTTTTGCCAGGACAAACGTGCTGGCATCTCCCTTTGTAGTTGCTGAGTAGCTTTTCTTAAAATGAGGGCGGCTCTGCAGTTTTGATTGTCTTTGTTACTTTCCTCTGAAACTTTCTGTTTTACCTGTATCCTTTTCGAAAGAAGGGGACTAGACTGTATTTGGCACACGGTATTCAATGTGGAGTTGAATTATGGGTTTCTGTAGCAGCACAGTGAAATTCTGTTTTGTTCTTCATTTATTTCCTAACATTTTCTAACATTTGACTTGCCTTCTTGACTGCTATTAGGCATCGGGTTGACATTTTCATAGGACTATCTATCATAACCCCAGATCTATCTCCTAAGTAGTAATGATCAACTCCATCATATTAATATGTGGAGTTAGAATTGTTTTTCCCATGTGCATTGCTTTCCATTTATCTACAGTGAATTTCATTTGTCATTTAATTGCCCAGCCATTCAGCCTCATAAGGTTCCTCTGTAGGTTTTTTTTTTTGTGACTGCCTGTCCTTGCTATCTTGAGTAACTGTGTCATCATCATCAAACTTCCTGATCTCCCTACTCACTGACCTTCCCAGATCATTAATGAATACATTGACTATTCCAGATGCCAGCTCTGATGCCACTGGATCACACGCTCTCTTGCAAAAACTATCTGTTCACTTTTCCTCTCTGTGTCTTATCCTTTAACCAGTTACATATCTATGCCGGGACCTTTCCCTTTACCCATCACTGCTCAACTTTCTTAAAACCCTTTGTGAAGGAATTTTGGAAACCTTTGGAAATCCAGGTAGGTTATGTCAACTGAATTAAGAGCATCCCCATACATGTTGATCTCTTTAGAGAAGATCCCTTTGGAAGACACGACTGTCCATTATAAAAGCCATGTTGACTTTCCCAGATGGATTAAAGTTATCAACTGCTCTTTCTTAGCCTATGACTAATTTTCTTAGTAGGCAAATACAGTGGTTTCAGAGTTATTCCAACAAATGTTTCTTTGAACTTTATCTGCAAGGTGTTTATTTGGATGGATGGGCAGGAGGGCTAGTAATGTTACTTGGTATACATGCTTTTTCCATGTTGAACCCTGTACTCCACAACACTATGGATGCCACAAAGATGGATATTCTAGTCAGTGCAAAGGAACTACAGGATCTATTATAGCACTCACTGCTTGGCAGCATGTGTATTGGTGATCCCATGTCAGAGTTGCACGCATCCCTGCACACCAAGAAGATTAAGTCATCTCAAATGACTTAGTAACTTCTTTCACCACTCAGTTTAGTAATCAGACAGCAGTGCAAAAAATGATGTAAAAAATCTACCTAAAAAGGTCCTTTGTAATCCATGCACCCCAAGTGTTATACTAAACATTTCTGAATATTAAGCTCTGTCACTTTATCTATTTACTTTTTCCATTTTGCATAATGTACCAATAACCTTTTGATTTGTCATAATATAAGTTTAGCACTAGGATTAAGCCCTCTCTGTTAAATCTAACATCATTTTATTCAGTCTGGTAGAAAAGACATAGGAACAATGATGAAAAATACCAAGGAAAAAAAAAACAGTTTGGAGGGTTAGCTCTCTTTTTCTATGTGTCTGCACCCTATTAATGTGCCATCTGCTGCTAGGACATAGATTCATTTACCATTACAGTGTTCTAACATGATTACCTTTTTTTTCCCCTCAAAAGCCACAAAAGGGCTAAATATAGATTTACTTAAAATTCTAGGGAAAGAGGCATTCCTTGCCCTAGACACAATAGTTCTCTTGATTTTGCGAGCATTACCACTAGCATTAAATGTAATTTACTTTATCTGATGACAGTTTGCTGAACAAGATCTTAAGTTTTAATAGGATCAGGATATAGATGGTAAGTGGAGAGAAGAGAAAAGCATTGTGGGTGGAATTCATCCCACCCCATTACCTCTTCCTTAACTAAGAACAAATTGAGCACAAAGAGGAGATTACACTGTCTCCAGGAGATGGGCCAAGTTAGAGGGCATCAGCAGATCCCGACTCCCGGCTGGAACAGTCGGACACCCTGCTGCATTTCCCCCGGTGGGTTGTTGCCCTGCTGTAGTACAGTTGTGAACTCATTACTCAGATATATGCTTCTCTTCTCTCCATTCACCGCTGCACTCCTAATTACCCTCTAGTTTATGATAGCTAGTAGAAGCTCGTGCAGCTGCTCAGGGTACCTGTTCTGTAAGCCATCCACCCTTCACACGGTGGAACCTTTTTTTTTTTAATGTCTCATACTATCACAGGCAAATTTCATCGTATAATAAAGCCCTTCACCAATCAAAGCATCTAGTGTTAGAGGAGAAATAGGTTTCTCATTCAGAGTTATGGGACTATTATGACCTCCCACATTACTGCTGGTTCATTTGCAATCAGCTTTTTCATTATCTTTCAGCTACACCGGACCAGAATTATGTTAATTGCCCATTAACTACAGTTGGGTGATTCATTTATTCTTTTAATTTAGAGTATCGAAAATGGATCTAACCTCTATTTTGCTTTTAAAACTTTCTGATACAATCTCTGCCTTACTGAGGTGAAAGGAAAAACAAAATATCATTAAAGCCATGTCCTTCACTGGGTACGGAGCCTCCGTGGACAGCATGAGATCCTGTATTTCTTACGAGCTATTCTGCAAAGAACAACAAATGAGTTTATCAATCAGGGTTTCTTTCTTTTTCTCTCTTTTTCTACTGTAGTAGAATTTCCTGCATGTATACTGGAGTTTCTTAATTTTGTTTTTTTGCTTTGTCATTTCTGACTCTTAGAGGGGTTTGTGCTTTAAGGGTTAAGTCAACTTCTACCCAGCAAAAGGATTAAATCATCCTCTACCTAGCAAAAATTTGGATAAGCCTTCTACATGCCAAACTTATCAAACTTCATGGAGTTTTCTACAGTTGGGATGTGTGGCCAATCTTACTCAGCATACCAATGCCAACATTGTTTTTTCCTTTGAATTGTTGGGATTCTTGAGCTTTGTATTCCTTTGCAGGGGTATGGGGGGGTAGTTGCATATTTTTCTTTCATATGTTTCCTTGTATGCCTTAGAATTGTGGACTGGAAGCATTCTCATCTCTGTTATTTGTAACAGATTATATATTAACTTAAGTTTTTCCCTGTAGCAACACGTAGGTGTTTGTGATAATTGTTGAAGGCAGAGTTCTCAGTGGAAGTGTAGCTGCAGTCCTACGAACGCTGAAGTATAACTTTACCCAAGTGAATTAGCTTGATTTATATGACTACAGCACTTATATGAAAGAACGTAACATTTATAAGGTTGAACATATTAATCTTTAGCTTATTGTAGCCTCCGAAAGAACTTTCAAAGTTTTCCCAATTTGTACTGTCATAATAATATCTGGGAACCTTAACCAAGGACCCAGATATCACTTTACTCAATGCTGTAAGAGAGAAAACACACTAAGCCTCTGAAAGCTTATACTCCAAGTGTGATAAGACAAAGGAGGAAACAGAACAGGTTAAGTGGTTTGGGAACAGGAGGAGCACATGGGAAGAGGGGTCATTTGTACCCTGAGCATTGGAAGGTAGTTGAGAAGCCTCTGGGGTGGAGAACCCCAAAATGTCTAAAAAGGATAAAGACCAAGCTGAAAGAAGGTTTGAGGGAAGCCAGGTGCCAGTGTGAGATGGAGTCAGTGGGGCAGCTGGAAGGCTTTGGGAAAGTAGAAGAAACTTTGAATTGCAACAGGAGGAAAAAGGAAAGTGACATTGGACCACATGGGTGTTTTGGTCTAGGTAGGGCAAGATTTCAATTATTATTTTCATTAGATCAAATCAGATGAGCGTCTGAAGCTGCGGGTGCACCTGCAGGTTTGAAAAAACTGACAGTTGAGCATGTCAATTTTTCTTTTTTTTTTTTTTTTTAAACTGGAGTTCTTGTGCAAGGAAAAGAAGTAGAAGGATGAAGCATTGGAGTATGAAAGAAGCAAATAGGCAGTGTTTTACTTTATTGTTCCTGGGAGGTTCAAAATTACTTAGATTACTAGATGACAAATATGATACACTTAAAACATAATCATTTTCAACACTAAAATGCAATGAAATGGATGTAGTTTTTTGAGTTACACAGATAGATATATGGATTTATGAAGAATGTCTACATTTCACAATATATGAAGTCAAACTTTGTCTTCTTTTTTTCATGCCATCCTTTTTTTTCCCCTCTCCTTGTAAGTACTTTGCTTTATTCTCTCTTTTTCTTTCTGCATGTTATTTTTGCCCATCTTTCTTAAACATACGTTTTCTAATTTCCTCTTTCTATACATCCTCAGGCCCTGGCTTTGCAAACCTTTTACAAGACTGTTCACATTGAAATCAGCACTATTTTTATCACATGAATACAATTAGTGTTTCAGGATTAGGAAAGTATAACTGACTCACTATTAAACTCCAGTTTTTCAACAGAATTATTTTTTTCTCAAAGAAAGATTTGCAAATAAACTAGAAGTGTGTAGGTCTATTTTACTGAACACTGAAGGGTTGCCTTTGTAGGCAATTGAATTTTTAGAGGTTTTCATGTCAATATATTTTATGCTGTATTCTCATTTCCACAGGTTGCATGTTGTATCACAATTTTGCACTATGGTAAAAACCATAAGATCAGCAAATCTGACAGTCAGTGTCACAAAACCATACATAACATTCACAAATTCATTCTCTGCTCTGTCAGCTTCTATGAATTACATCTAGGAAAAGCAGGTGTCTCACACAGTTATGGTTGCATTCTAGAAGTCCAGAGGCTAATTCAGCATCTTAAAACATGGCTGTGGCTTCCAGCAGTCCTTTTAACTTCTGTTTACATAGCATCCCATCCCAAACTCTTTCTTGATCTCCTAATCCCAGTTGTCATCTTCTGGGAGAGGGTCCCAGCCTTGTAGATTAATCATCTCTGTATTGTGACTGGAACGTCCCCGCCAGTCACCTGTCTTCCAGAATCTTTATATTGAATGGCACCGCCCTGTTTGTAAAGTGAAGCAGTATCACCTTGTAAAGACATAAATTCAGACAAAGGGACAGCTAGAAGGTAGCAGGAAGGAAGACCACAGATAAGCAGAGTAACTCCAGTGTGGTTCAGCCTCTCAACGTGGGCAAATTTCTTGCAGATGCCCTATATTAATGCAACTAAATTAGGTCACTGAAGGAATGAAACTGCTAAGAATAAAAAATGGAAAAAATTAGGCTCCAAGAATCATACTAATTTAGCTGCTTTTGCATGGATAGATTGTTTCTCCACTCCACTTTTTATAAGCCAACAGCCTAGAAGCACTTAAAAAAGCTGCTCAGGTGTGTGTCTGCTGGAACACTCATTGTCTCATTGATTTTATATACACACAGATGCACACACACGTGTGCTCAACACCTCCTGAATTGAGGTCCCAGTCCCTGATTGAGATTGATTGATTGATTGATTTAGCCATTCCTAAACTGTCTGGATGTTATAATCAGTTATAATACTGTCTGTGTTGTAAAATATGCAAAATGCATGATATGGAGCGAGTTCAAGTCAACTTTACATCTAGAATCTTAATTATTTCATTGCTGATAATTTTCATTTAAATACATAATCTCAAATCTCGACTTAACGTTTTTAATATGATACTTTTCCGTATTTTACTAAGTGTTCAGGATCGGATGATTAGTTCATTTACCTGTGAAACAGTAAGAAGGGAAAAGGCTGAGATTCCCAAGTTTTGCAAAGGATGCAGCAGAAACCACTAGTTAGAGGTGCAATCATTTTTCCACATACGAATGCTACCCTCTGCTGGACAACCGGTGCGTTACAGCTTAATTATCTTCATCTCCGCAATGAGATGAAGTTTAGTTACTTGTCTGCAAACACAGAAGGAGATTGGCACATAGCTGCTGGATGAATAAAGTGTACCAGACTGTTTCCAAAACCGAAATTTGATCCTGTAGCTGGATGACATGCCTGCCTGAGTTTTATCCTGACAAGGGAGGCTACCCTGTCCCGGTGAGAAGAACCGCTCCATGGCAGTGATACTGTACACAGCCCTTCTTGCCTTCATCTCAGCTTTGCTCCGTCAGAAGCAGCTGATCCAAATGACTTCTCTGCATCTTTCTTTGCTTGCATGGAAAGGATTTGCTTGGATCTATTTCCACTTCTAGCTTTCATTCTTTTCATGAAGTCTATCCCCAGTTTGTCTTCTTGGCAACCTACCCTTCAACCTGACCCTGACCAAGTCACCCTTCAGGGTGACTATCTAGTTCAGAAGGAAAATGAGCTGAGTAGACTTGTCTATAATATTAGTAGCAGCCATTGGGATGTCTAGCTCTGACATTCATAGATTTCACTATCCCTGAATTAAGTTTAAGCAAGATGACTTTTTAGTCATAGTGTAGAGGGTAAGAATAGAGTAGAGCCCTAAGAGAAAGTAACGCAATGCAATCAACATGCCAAAGAGCCAAAAGAAAGTGTAATTTATGCCAATTTGTACTACCTTGATGGATAAGACCAGCAGAATATATTAACAAATGATACTTCTACAGGTTTCTGGTGCCATCTGATATAATTTAATGTACAATTATTCCTTTAGTACAGAATACTACAGGATGGTTTAAAAACCTATAGAATGTATCTCAGAATTACAGTAATTTCTATTGATCCCAATTATGTCTCATAAAGCTCTGTTGATTTTATTGCTTTCTTATAGTGCAGGCTGTTTTCATAAAGGAGCATTTGATTCTGGTTTGCAGACTTCATAAGCAGAAGGGCTGATATCACAATCAAGCCATATTTATCCCACTGCTGCAATATGTATTCCTCATCGTGGGCAGATTCCTCATAGTGGGCAGAAATAAAGCAAGATATTTACTGTATGAAGATTCATTACATGTAAAGGTACAAAATTTGGTTTCACATTTTGTGATAAGCACAGAGCAGCCAGCTTTCTTGCAGGACTCAGATCTGGTTTTGAGTCAGTCTGTGCTATTTTAGAGTTTGCCTCAGAGCCCATATGAAGCCTGTCATTTTTAAATGGCATAAAATATGGAGAATTTTTATCCTTTGAGTTTTAAATAAAACTTGATGGGGGTTAGACCACAGGAGAAATGTGCTCTGTCATCATTAGAAACAGAATTATTTCTACTTCTCCTTATAGCTTTATGTTATTGGTATTCAGAAGTCTTGGTTTTATCTAAGCCAAAGTTTTTTTGTTCCTTTCATTTATCAAAGTATTGGAAAATAAGTACTTGAACCCTTCCAAAATGACTAGCGCGTGCAAAGAATCAGTAGATTAAAAAAACTAGAGTGATTGCTTCTAGGATATGAAAGAAGTTTTCTAGGCCTTTTACCTGTAATTAGAACAAATTACTATAAACATTTTATAGTGTTTTGAGCCACAGTAAATTTTGATCCTTCTTTTTTATTTCAAAAGTGAGAAAATAAAACAATGTATTATATTGCTTTGATACCCACTGTATAAAGATATTCTGGAACTTCAAGTATCCATATGTTCCACAATATCTTAAAAATTTAGAAATATGTAGTCGAATGATGCAAAAATAAACAGTAATAGACATGCTACATTAAGACACAGGAATATAATGTGATCTAGAGTGAAGAAGTGTTTTTAACAATATTAGAGGAAATCAGACAGAAAAACTTTTGGTTTTCAGTGTTCAGTTTTTCTTTTCAATGCATTCTTAGAAAAAATAGTAGAAATGTTACCCAAAAGTGTAGTTCCGTATGTGTTTGCTATGGATATATTCATAGCATTTTAGCACAGATATTTGTTTTCAAGTCTAGCTTGAAAACAAACACATGAACCATTTCTAGGCAATGCACAGTAGCATTCAGGTCAGACCAATAGAGGATCTCTTCTGCTTTATAGTAGCCTTCTACTTTGTTATTTCTCATTGTTAAATATCTTTTCAAGCAGTATTTTTAGTGAAAGAAAATAAATACATTGATACAGAACAGGCCTTAGGAAGCAATTAGACAAAGTCAGGTTTGAGAACAAATGGGTGGAAGGTAGCTATGAATACATCTACCCTGGAAATTAGAGGACAGTTCCCAGTCCTAAGGGAAGTCCATTCTGGAACAGGCTTTCAGTGGATATAGTGAGAACAGCAGCAACTAAATCCCTGATTGATGAAGTGGAGAATGTAATGTGGTCCTTGCAATCACAGGGGCTTGAGAACCCAGGACGTGTCTTCCACTATTGCATTCCTTGAGATAAGGTGTGCATCCTTAGTGAGAGCAGTTGACTGTAAACAGCCCTGAAAACTTGCTGTGAGAAAGATGGTTCTAACATTTAATCCTGACACAGCATTTTTTAACTCTCCCTTCCTGTGGCTTTCCATACTGAGCTCTTCCTCTCAGTAGGACGAGAATCAGGATCAGAAGCTTTCTCTAATTAATGGGAATTGAAGCTTTTGCTTATAACAGTTTCTGAACACCAGCCAGTAGCAAAAGCAGATTGCTGAGGCCTGCCTAGAATGGCCCTCCTGTGACCCTGAGGGATGTCTTCTACTTCCCCTGCATTTCCTGATCCCCCCTGAGTCTTGGTAGCACTGTTGGGACACAGATTTGGATCCTTATCTACCAGCTTTCATTTTTCCATCTTTTAAATTACAGAATCCACAGGATTATGATCAAAACAACTTTTGAGCTAATTTTTTAATTTTGGAAGGTAGTGGAAGAGACATCCCCAGGTATGATGCAGAATAATCTCTTGCCCTGTAACCAGATCAGCTGCAAAACCTTGATTTGGATATTTATTTCCTCCTGTGGCCCATTTTATGGTGGCTGCAAGATATAAAAAAGATGGAGTCTGTCTTTATAATGCCTTTCTTTTTCCCCATCTGCATTCTAGCAGATTTGAGCAGGCCTAAAGGTCACTCTGCATGTAGCCACAGTAGCTTTTTAAAAATCTTTGAATGCTAATCCAGCTCTGAACTGCTTTGCATTTGCATATTTGCTTAATCAGAAGTGTGTAAGGTCAGCACGGGAGCTTCATTAGGATATTCATGGCTAAAATTGCTCTCCTTATCACTTCTCTTAGAGTGCTCAGCCCAGCTCTGCACAGGTTGCAGACCTCCCTTGTGCCCCTGCTGGGGGTGGCAGCAGGGATAAAAAACAGATCCAGAAATAAGTGGGGAGGCCAAAACTCTCCAGCAAGCAGGGGGGCAGAGAGAGCTTGTGTCATGCCAGCCTTGGTTTAGGCTGTTCTATTTTAGCTATTGAGAAAATCAAAACAAATTCTAATAGAGAAATCAGAAGGACAAATCTGCAAAGATAAGGAAGCTAAGATATGCAGATGGCTGGGAGCAAGTTGTTTTGAAGAAACTTTAATTGCTAGACAGCCAGGATGGAAGAATGCAGTGACTTTGGGACTGGGTTCAATTTATTTCCTGGAATATTCCTTCCAAGGAAGCAGTATTCTTCAGAAATCTGCAGCACTGCCTAACAACTGACTGACTCCCACTCGTGTAGCTGTGCTATCAAACATACCAGTGTCTCTGACCCCGCAGTCTTGTGTGAAACAGCAACCTCCATATATCTTCCCTTTTAGTATGTTGGTAGGTCTTCAGGAAGAGGAATTCCTTAGTCTAAGCATCTCTCATGTTTACCTGCTGCCTTTCTAAAGAGTTTCATCTTACTGGGGGTCTTCATTTAATCCATATTCTCCCCCCATTGCAAACATCCATTTCTTTTTTCCTCTGTTATTTCTGTCTCTATTTCTTCTACCAGCCACTGGCACAAAGCCTAACTTTAGGTTATAGATATATATATAATTGTATAATTATTTTATAAAACAAGCGAGAATTTAGAGTTGGGGAAGAGAAAATGTTAACAGATAAATCAAAGGAAACAGGTACATATCTATTTTAGAAAACTTAAAACTTATGAAGGTCAGGAAGCAGTTGCACTGCAATATATGCCATACAAGCAGAAGGCACACATCCTTTATGTTCATTTAACTGGCAGGACGCAAAACGTCATTCTGTTGTATTTCCCTTACTCATTTTACCATTAATCATACACATTAACTTCTATCATACAACACAAAATAGCAGAAAAACTGTATTTCAGTCCAAGTACGAGAGCATCAGATATACATGCTCAAATTTTTCTGTGCTACGTGAACAGTCATCCCATTTCTTTTGTGACAACTAGGACTTATAGTAAAGCTAGTAAAGACTTTCAACTTTGTGTTTCGGAATGAATAGGGGCTCCAGGAGTTACAGCCACTGCCTGTTAGGGATAACTGCAAAGCCTGTTTTGTGAAGATGTTTGAATACTTTTTTTTCAACGTAGGGAGTCATTAATAGCTTTCCATTAAAATGTTAAGAGAATATTACAGACACTGTGGAGGCAATATAAGAAAACTTGTAGTTCTGAGAGTACAAAGCCCATTAGTAGAGTTGAGAGGAATTACAAAACATACACGTAGAAAACTGAACGTCTGCTAAGGATGAGAAGGCCTTTTAAATGAAAAGTGGAATAATGATAACAGATGGCCAGCAGGACAATAGAAAAAGAAGTAAAAGTTAATTCCCAACATTGTCTTACAAGTTGAGATTGTGGTGTTCATTACATAATATATTGGTCAGATTTATTTTTCAAGATTTTTCTAAAAATTAATTATTGAATCTCTTCTGTTGTCACGTCTTTCCCCCTTCCTTGCTATTCACCCTTCTTCTAAAGCTTTATGTTTCAGTGGACCAAACTTTGCCTAGCTTTTGGTGAGATTTCATTGACTGTGAAAGTTTAGGTATAAAGTGATTAAAGCCTGCAGAATTTAGCTCAATGTAATGGGTTTTCCTCTTCACTATGGTCATGATTTTTACAGTCAAAGGCTACAGATCTATCTTCACCGAGATCATGGTTTGCTTGTCATTTCATTGCTGCTCAAAAATCATCCCCATCCCTTCCCTAACTTGTGCACTGTGCCAGCACAAGCTGGGACTGTGATGCACTAGGTCAGGGAACCAGAGCAGCTGGGAAATAATCCTTTTGGGAGAAATTTCAATTTGAATCTGCTTCTGAGTTGCACTGTCACTCTAGTGCAAACAACTAGTGCTGCCAGCTCCGCTGAGGGGATGCTGAAGGATGAGGAGGCTTATGAGCTGCTTTTTCCTGCAGCAGTATCTCCTTCAACCAATGTCCCATTAAAGCCTCAAGTGAAGCTACCAGGAGTTTGAATAGGAATAAGCAAATGGTTCAAGGTTGACACATCACTAGAGACAGGTCATAAGTGGAACTAATACATCTCTGTTCTAACCCAAACAGTATCTTTTGTCAGAGCCTAAACTTGGAAGCAATCTGTTTTCTTAACAACATTTGAACTGACACATAATAGGAAAAACCCATCATTCTTGAGACATTTTTGCCCTTGAAAATATTTGGGTGGAAGCTTTTGCAGTTTGTGTGATTTTTGCCATTCTTGTACTCAGACTGCTTTTGTCATTTAGCCTTTAGCCAAATACTGGCTGTGGATGCTACCTCCTTGCTCCCTGAGCATTGCCTCCCTGACCTGTGAGCTGGGGCAAGTTCTCCACATCTCCATCATCCACGACCAATGAGGCCAATTGGATGAGTTGTTTTTCATACAACAGAGTCTAGATTTATGAACCTTTGGTTTTCATAGAACTGTTACTTTATCATGATGAATTAACAAAGAAAAGCTTTAGAAAATCTGAAGCATAATTTTTTCCCTTAGTTTCTTTGACTATAAAGATTTATGCTTACCATGTAATTCAGAGATCTCTGGTGATTACCAAGTCCTAATGAAACATTGCAAAACACTGCATACATCCATGATTAAGTCAGAAAATAGATAAAATCCTGAAATTCTACTGTTAGGTCAAATTTTTTATAGTTGTCTTTAGATTAAAAACAGTCTGGTTTTACTCACACAAGATGGTCCCTAGATTTTTTCAGAGGGTATGTGGGCTTCTGTATTAAGAAAGCGTGGGCAATACTGCAATAAGCTGCTGTATAATAAAAATTTTTCAAGAACATATCTTTAGTTTAACGGTAATAGAGCTTACAACAGCTAAGGAACTGGCAACTCACGAAGTATCCTGTCTGTCTACAGCTCAGCAAGGAAGACAGTTCTAAAATAGAAATCTTTTGATCTTAAGATGACAAGATCTGAATAGTAAATCCCCCTCTCATAAGAAACACAGGCTGTAATTATGGCACATCTATTATTTAAAATGTTCTTGAAAATTCACATAAAAGCCATTCAAAACAAAGTCAAGCATTAGGTCAGGAAGTGGTCTCTAATACTGGAAATATTTTTTTCTAGTAAATTTCTGCCTTCTTTACTCAAGCAAGTGTTTGCTTGCATTAATTGCCATGCAATGTATAAAATGTTTGTTCCAAATGGGTTGATTATCTCCCTGTAAAAATAGATTTTGATTTACTCTGTTTTGTTTTAAAGGAGACCCTGTGCATGTGCAAAGTATCTTTCCCTTCCTATACAGTCTCCTCCCTGGACAGCTGAGCTGTATTTGTGTCTGATAGCGAGCAAATCTGTCAGAGCCACTGTTAACATGTTAGCCACAGCTATTATAAACAGAATTCTGCAATGTAACTGTCTCACAGCAGACATCAAATAACCTAGGAAAACAAGTGAGCTGGAGCTTACTCATATTTGATAATTAATGTGTGATGGTTTCCAACCAAAATTAATTTAGTGATGGAGTAAAACATATGGAATAATGCTTAAGCTTACATCAAAGGCAAATATTGAATACATTAGGATACATTATCTCTACTCTTTCTGGAGTACATTATGTTCTATTAAGATGTGATGTTCTGAATTTCTGACTGGGCTTCTCTGAGAATTGGTGTGATGGTTCCCAAATGTGTTCCCCAGTGCCCTCCTCTCTAGCCCTCTTCCAATTCAGCTATCATTTTTTGTTTCAGATGAAGCATTAACACTCATTATCTGTCAGTGGAATAAAAAAAGAAAAGAAAACAAAACCAAAAAGACCCAACAACACTTTTTTTTAGATGAAGCAGCTTTCCTGGGTGACACTTGTGATGTTATCAGTAGGAAAAGCCTTCAAAGAAAATGAGTATCAAGCCTGAAACATTACATAATGCTGAGTTGAAAGACAAAGTGTTTTCTGGAATTTTAATTTTTTTTAAAGCAGCTTCCTTTAAGTGAACACAGCCATCACTGTTATAAAATATTCAAAGCCTCATACATATCAAACAGAGACACAGTTACTAGGGCAAACAATCTCACATATCCGTTAAACAAACACTTGGAATTTTTTCTGAGCCCACGCTAGGTCCTTACAATGCCTCTAGTTTTAATTGATTTTTATCTGGCATCCATTTGTTCCCTTTTTCATGGTAATTTTCAACTTTCCAGGACCCTGCTAGCTTTGTGGGGGAGCAGGTCAGCATGCAGTCATGGGAGCCAAAGATTAAAAGACTTCTCCCTGTTAGGTCATTAGCCATTCTACTTGCTGTACCGTAGCTCATTTTCCCATTCCTAATTGATCACTTCATTGATCAGACATTATGGAGATGGCTTAGTAACCTAAGCCTTAGCTTTGAAACCCAGGAGAGACTGCAATTACCTGAAAGTCTTCAAGGGTGCCTGCAATTTTCAGACAGTTGGAGGCTCAGTTAATCAGAGATTCTGGCTAATGGAAAGGAGAGAGAAGAGCTTTTTCAGCTGGGTTCCCTGAGGCCAGGGTTTTCAAGAGAGATCTGGAGAGACAGCAGAAATGCACCTATAAAATTTTCTGTGGAGAAGTCTTATGGGGTACCAGTGCATGTTTAGAGGAGACACAGAAGCCCCTGCTCTGAAGAAAATACCTGCTGAGACATCCCCAGTGTTAGGGGTTGTTGCACACAGGAGTTTGAAATGCTTCACAAGAGGCTGTTCTGCCCCCCTGTGATCAGATTCTTTCCTCTGCTTGTCACCATATCTTGGCTTAACATTTACTGTCTGCCTTGCAGGGTCTTGAAGGGGAGAGGGTCCTTGTGGGGGTCTGCTATCTGGAAAGCTGAGAAGACACCAGGTTGGAGATGAGCACAGAGCTGGAGCTGCCTGCCCAGTCCTCTCCTACACACATCACTCTGAGCTGAGGATTCAGTTGGCACACTTCACAAGTGCGGGCAGGCTCCTGTGTGCAGACACTGCCAGGATCCTCCTCCTCCTCCTCTCAGAATCCTTTACAAGGGCAACAGTTTCCAGGGATGCAGTCAGTCTCAAACTGGCCAAGTGTAGTAGCTAACTGGGACTGAGGCAGTGACCGGGACTGAGGTAACATGCTGACAGGCTGCCCATGTAGTTCCATCCTTAAAGATGCCTCTTTTTCCAGTTTAGATGAACATGCCATTAAAATCTGAGGCCTTTACTGTTTTCTCTTATATATATTATATTAGATATAGATCCTGCAAAATAATGTGTTCTTCTGTATTTGCTAATTGTTGCTCTACTGCCTGTTAACATATATCATGTTATGGGTCATCATCTGCTCTGAAGACTGTTTTCAGTGGTGTGCACATTGTGGTACAGAGGATAAGATATTTCCATTTGAAGGCAGTTTATAAATCTTATTGGACTTCTTCATGATGAAAGGCACTATAGATACATAAGACATCAAAGCTGTGTAAAGATCAGTGGTATTTGTTTGCATGAGGTTTCTCTTTCTGTTCCTTCTGAAGATTTTGAGCTTCAAAGTTTCAACTTTAAAGAAACTCAAAAACCAAAAGAAAATCCTAGCGAAACCCACCATGTTACAGCTGGTTTGAGGTCAGGCCAGCCGAGGGCCACAGGATTCTGACATGGGCTCAAAATCTCATCTCCAACCTTATCCTATCTGCCAGCAAAAGCTGGTACAGACAAAATTTTTGGTCCGTCGTAATGACTGTGGGCCCAAAGCAATAAGTTTTGGAGAGGAAAAATCCTGCTCAACACCAAAGGAAGGAAAACTGCTTAACTCAAAACATAAGTGTCTCTGTTGTGACTTGTCAGTCAACTAGCAAACTGATTATCATTTCTGAGTATACAGTAGCAATTGGCCTAAAGAATCAGATTACTTTATTATACAGTTTATGTTATGTCTTTTAAGGTACACTTGACATGCAAATTTTTGTTTTTCAACAGGATCACTGCAGAAATTTTTCTTTACTTCATAGCGTGTTCTCGTAAATGACATCAAAATAAATCTGTGACCCAAGGGGTAATGGTTTTAAATGGAAAGAGGGGAGATTTAGATCAGATATTAGGAAGAAATTCTTCTTTGTGAGGATGGTGAGACATTGGAACAGGTTGCCCAGGGAAGCTGTGGATGTTCCATCCCTGGAGGGGTTCAAGGCCAGGCTGGATGGGGCTTGGAGCAACCTGGTCTGGTGGGAGGTGTCCCTGCCCATGGCAGGGGGGTTGGAACTCAATGATCTTTAAGGTCTCTTCCAACCTAAACCATTCTGTGATTCTATGATTCTATGGTCACACAGAACATATAGATGTATTACATAATGTAGTAAACCAAAATAAAATAAAATTTAAAAAAAAAAAAAGGGCAAGTGACTCTGTATGCCCAGTCTGAAAATCCTTCTACTTTAAAGGCCTGTGCTGTTTGGCTATCCATCAGGAAAGCTCTCACTGTGAGCAGCCAAAATACACACATCTAACGCCACTTGTTTTTTTTTTCTCTTTTTTTTTCTTTCTTTTTAAAGAAAAAAGGATCTAAATGAAAGGAGAAGTAATATAGAATTGGAATGGATCTATGTATGTCTCTGCAGAACAACAGGGAATGGAAGCAATGCGTCAGACCCAGATATATGAGTGAATCCCAGACTTTCTGCATATCATCCACACGCTGCTTTTCAGATAAGTCATGCCAAATAATAGATAAGCTGTGTAGCCAAGCAGAGCAGAGAACAATAACCTGTCCGGTACACTTTATCAGTACAAAGTCATAGTCCAACAGCCAACAGGAAGAAGAGGAATCAGGAATTGAGTTTAATCGGTTGCTATTGCTTGCAAAGCCTCCAGAGGCCTTACAGAAGAGACAAATGCAAATTAAATGCAGTGGCACGGGGTAAAAATAAGTTCAGTCTTGAGGTGAAAATGTTTATTTTTGGGAAGAATACAGGAAACGTTTCTGTACTGGAAGAATCCAACCAACCTTGAAAGTAAATGTTCTGATTCTGAGTTATTTACCCTATTTTTTTGATAAGGAAAAAATATATACTTTTAAAGGAAAAAAAATATTTTTTTTCCTTACCACAATTTTTCTGCAAAGCAGAAAGCATAAAATTTGAAATAGGTCTTCATGTCCCAGGGGGCTGCCCTAGGCATATCCCGCACAGGAGGCTTCCCTCTCAACTGTCAAAGCTGTCCTCCTTTACGTTAATTATTCTTGGACTTTACCCTTTCCTATCATAAGTTAATAGATTGACTACAAATTTTTTTCTCTTTCTCTTCAGCGTAATAACTATTGTACTTAGATTTAATGAAAACAGCTTCAGCAGGAGCTGCTGAGGCAGATGGTGTTTCTGCGCGTTCGCCATCACTATGTATGTAATAGAGTTTTGGTTTGGGGAACTTTCCTGTGATTTAGAAGCCTGGGTTTCACATTCCTGCTGCCTGTCAGCTCACGTGGCTTTTAAAACTGTCACCCCAGTTTAATATCTTAGCCACTGGAAATTACGTTAAATAGCAGAAAACATATTTATCAGTTACACTTTGTCTAACGGCTGTACAAACCTCTCCAGCCTCTGTCCATGGATGTGTGTGCACACACACACACGCACACACACCTGCAGATATTCAGGTATTGGCCCTGTTTTCAACAAACACCTGGTTCCTCAAAGGGGAACCTACCAGCTTCAGGTTGTGCTGCAGAGCCAATGGCTTAAACTCTGGAGCAACAGTGACCCTGCACCTCTGCCCCTGGGCAAGGAAAGAGTGCTGGCCAGCTGGAGTGAGGACTAGCAGTCACAGGGGGAAAATTGTGCCCACACCCAAATTGTTAAGTGTTAACTATCTCCTCCCTGCTCTGCTGATGGTCAGAACAGCACCTCAAAGTGGAAGGAGAGCAGGATCCCCATCTATCAGGCTGATGAGCAACTGAACCAGTTCTCTTGAGGCTCCAATTAACAGCAAAACCTCTTTCAGAGAAACAAGTGTTCAACCAAATAAAACTGATGATTTTTGGGCATGGAGGATGAAAAATTTCTCTTACACTTTCTGCATAACAATCTGCAAAAGCTCAGAATTGCTGAAATTCTAGAATTTCAGGATTAATCCCCAAATACGCTTGAGTAAAGTCTCTGCAAACAGCTTTATTTAGATGTGAAAGGAAAAATACCTTGTCTTGTTCTCTCCTTTTTAAGTTTCTAGTGCTCAGTGCCCATGAAATGGATTGCTTATGAGGAGATAATATCTTTCTTGTGCCTTCCAAAGTCTGTGAAAAATGTCTTCCTGGCTAATAGGTTGATTAAAACTGTATATGCTCCAGAAGATAAATATGATTATTTGTCATACTTGCCAAAAATAATGACAGTAAAGAAGACAAGGTTGAAATTCTGTATGATTTCCTCTCTTCCACATCCAGGGACATTGAGCACACAATACGCAGATGGTGTGCCACATAAAGCATCGCATTAACTGTTAAACATTTTTTCTTCCCATTAACTAATTTAACAGTATGTCCCTGCTATTAAAGAAACAGACAAATTACAGAAAACTTCTGTCAGCTTAATCTTGATTGCTAAAATAGGCCATTTGCCCAGATGGGATTGTTTTCTGGCCTATCAGGTTTGAAACGTCTAGAAATTCGGCAGCCACCAGCCCAGACTCTCGCAGTGTTGATTCAGCTCTTCATCCTTAATTGAGTTTCAGGCATGTAACTCTCTGGAGATTTTTGAATGACAGCCTAAATATCAAAGGCTACTCTGCTCTGCGTGTATGTTAGGTGACCTGAATTTTCTAAAACGATGAGCTTTTAGGAGCCTGGGTTAAGTCAACAGATGCTGTAGGTGACAAAACTCACAGCAAAAGCCTCTGAGATTTTTTTTGCAGGAGTGGGCAGTGGACCAAATTAAACCAGCATTTCCAGTTGGTTTTCATTTGCCACCTTCTACAGCAAAGACACTATCCCTGACCTTGGGGCTGGTGGTACTAAGGAGGCTCCTGTGGTAAGCATGGGAATGGTGGAGTAGCCTTCCCACCACTGTTCCTCGCACCGCTATTCACCATTATGATCTCCTTTTATCACCATTTTCCTATTTCTCTTTTTCATTCTGAGCTATATAATAGTTATGGAGGGAGCTCATATATTATTAAATAGTAGCCGACAGGCTAATTTTAGGAACACACGTGGCTTCCATTATTCCTATAATTAAATGTGGCCAGAAAGTTGGTGAAAAATCAGTGTAAGTGAAATACAGAGGCCCACTGAAGTGACTTGAAGCAATTTGAAACTTGCTGCAGCAGCGGGACATTACCCACTTTGAATAGCAGCCCTGCAAACATCCCCTTATTTTAGTGAATCAGTTTGCACAAGAAGAGTTGATAATGAAAAGAATCTCCCTCTTCTGTGTTTTATTATTGCACTGCTTTGATGCGTAGAGTAAGCAGTTTTTAAAATAAAAGAGAAACCAACTAAGGAGCCATTGGACCCTCAAGTTTTTATTTGTGTCATTGCTTACTTTTAGTATTTAAGTCTTGAAACTTGATTTATTTCTTTTCTGTATTTTGTCTGTTGTTGGTTTTTGCCTAATTTTATTTGCTCAATTGCAATTACTGCATACAGTATGGTATCTAACTGCTATTGGTGTACTATGTACTTTTCCCCTCTATTTGTTTGGGGGGTTTGTTGTGGTTTGCAGTAGCCCTTTGCCAAATATTTTCATAAAGAGAAAAAATGAACCATCATAAAACCAGCGGAATATTCACCAAGTGGAGAGAGCTGCACGGTGCAGTAAAGAGAATCCAAGATCTCCCATGTTTTTCATGTGGCTGGAGTCTTGATTTACTTTTATATTGTGCACATAGAGATACACAAACCTTTATCTAGAGGAAACCCATTTCCAGCCAAAAAGCACAGAATAAAGATTGGAATAATAAGCTGGTATAAGAATTCCTCTCTCTATGGAAGATGTTTTATTCTCAGCCTTATATGTCAACACAGATTTACTTGGTCACTCTGTGCTTGCCCTATAAGTGTTACTCTATTTTAAAGATTTCTGTCTGTGCATTTCACTATGTTTGGATTTTTTGAAGAGCATCATCTGTTATGTCCATATAACTGGGCACCTCCAGATGTAATTCATCCTATCTGCCAAAAGTTTGGGTTTGTTGTTGTTGTTGTTTTTTATAATACGATTACACTGATCCAATGGCTAATCGTTACCAGAAGGGACAACTCTCTTGTGCCAGCACTTATCTAACCCTCAGAGCTCTGAAGTGCTAGAAAACTACTCATTTTTCTTTGGAGTTTCTCCTGAACTGAGTTCTCATGCAGTCACCATGCCGATGGGAGGTAAGCAAGGGCTGAGCAGCTCTTTTCAGAGGCAGCCAGCAGGTAGGGCAGGTCAGATGCTTTGCACAATTCCAGGAGCAGCCACTCATTTTAGTGCAGTGCAAATCACTCTCTGACCAGTCCCATCTTTCTCCAGTGACTGTTCAGGGAACTTTGGATGACCGATTTAGGCAAGTTATTTAATCCAAAGACAGATAACCCAAATACCACCTTAGAAACTAAAGGTAGGGAACCTTAACGACATCATGTGATTTGCATGTATTTACTTCAGTTCAGTACTTGACCAGCTTTATCGACCTGGTTACTCGTTAAAATTTGGGAACTCAGCACTAATATGCATAAGCATAGGCAATACAGGTATCACACCATGCACACAAACTAACAGAACTATGAAAATAGTACCATTTTTCATGTGCATATGATGGCAGCATTCACCACAATTTATTTAATATTGGATTACAAGCATCAAGCTATGGAAAAGATGTCAGCCAATACACTTCAGTTGCTTTAAAGATATTATTTTAGTGCTGTCATGTTTCATAGGAAAACCATACTTCTCTATTATTCATCTGACATTTAAAGCTTTTTTTTTTTTTATGTTCTTTCCTAGGAATATAAAGACTTAATCACAAAAGACAGATTTTAGGAGAACTTTATTAAATCTGACAACTAACTAATTGGACTGTGTGCAATTAATAAAAAACCCTGATAATTCAGCATTCAACAAAGGATTGTTCACCGATAGCATTTTTTTTTTATCTCTGCGTTTTTGCAGATCTACAGTTCTGCAAATACAATGTTTGAGTAAGACATTATTCTTCCTGGTTTACACCCACACTTCATGAAATTACTGCAGTGTGGAAAATGTCATCTTGCTTCTCCTGGTAGAAGAGCCATAGGAACCACTGAAGTACAAAGAAAACCCTAGTCCTGCCCATACATTTTCTTAACTGAAAATATTTGTGTAGGACAGACTGGGTCTCTCGCTATTTTGTGCCTTTTTCACTTACAACTTAAATTGCTGTACAAATATAGTACAGATTTTTATGCAAACTTGATATTGATTCACTATTGTGGGATCCAATAAAAAAAGCTAATTCTGACAGAACAGTGTGCTTTGTAGAGATCTCTTCTGATGGTCTACAGAATTGCTCAACAGGTCCCTACTTGCATATTAGATGTTTTCAACTTTCCCTTCAGACATACAAAAATAGTTTGGATTAGATACTTTCTCTGTTGCAAATTTAAATACTTCCTTTATTTTTAGAAGAGTGCACTATATGCTTTACCTTTAGGATCAGTAAAAGATCTGGTATAATTGACTTGATGGTTATATTCCTAATGGAACATGTAAATGTCACTGAAAGTACTGTTCTTCGTTTCATGGAGAAATTTCCTAAAATTTCTCCTAAAAACTGGGATGGGATAAGAGTTTGCTGGGGTTTTGTCCTTATATTTATTACTGAAGATCAGTTTCCTCTTTTAGGTCTTCATAGGATATAGTCTTCTTTCAAGTTGGGTCCAACTTGTCTTGGAGGGTTCATTTCCTCACCAATCAACTATACCAAGCACACTGAAAAGTACAATATAAATTGTTTTGGTTTGGATTCCCTTGTTGCTAGATGTTCACTGGCTTTCCTGGGTTCAGTGAACTCAGTTAGTAACTTGCTCAGTCAGAGTTTTCTTCTCTGTTTTCCAGATGGGACACTTCTGCTATTTCCATTCCTCCTCTTGCTGCAAGACACATCTCCACATGGCTGAGTCTTTCACTTGGATTTAAGTAAGTCTTCCCATTCAACAGTGGACTCACTATTTTTAGGAATTGCTGGAAACAGTGACTGCATTTTAGTTTGGAATTCTTTCATCTGTAAAAGAAATTAACAAATAAAATCAGTTAACTCTTAATAAGGAGCAAATAAAGTAGTACTATGAACCCGGAGCTTATTCCACAAAATAAGCTGTGTGATGTAAAGAAGAGGTAAAAAGACTTTAAAACTAACAGAAAATTAAGACATTCTTTCTGATTAGGTTGGTTCAATTAACAAAGTTAAAAGGAATCCACAGCAATCCCTCCTTCTAAAGCACCACACTGGGGTGCCTAATTTGTAGCCCTTGCCTGAATGATTCACTATGGTTATGTGCTACTATATATACGCACACACACATTTAAATTGGTTTTGTTTGGAGGAAAATTACCTCAATAGAATGTGCTCATATTTTGACTGCAGTGCTTTTTTCTACACTTGTAATGGATTATAGGCCCAATAGGTCCCTTCAAGGATTTTAAAACAAGGATTAAAGAACAAATACAGGTCAGCTCTCACAATTTAGGTTTATCCCATGGATACAGGTGACAAAACAAAGTCTTGTTCAAATGCACACATTAGGAAGGAAAACAAGATTTATAATGATATACAGGACCAAGCTTTTCCTTCAGTGTTGTTAAATCAAAACTCTGTGAAAGAGGAAGTTTGCTAGTTTTATATCCTGTATATCAACACATTAATGCCAATTACCAAATCTGTATTTATGATAACCGTTTTATCACCAATGTCTGATTCTATAGCCCTAATAGGCCAGAACTGAAATAGAATGTCTTTAAAAATCACTTCTGTTTGAAGATAGTATTTAGATTTTGCGGGTTTCTTTTTTCCAAGATTTTTACATATATATTTTTAATAGATATTTTTAAAAGATAGGCATGGAAAAATCAAATCAGTGAAACAGTGGGATAGAGGGGATGTTTTGGACAGCTATTTTTAGGAAGCTGCATAGAATCGATGACATTCAGGCAGAGAAGACAGGATGTGGTATTCAAGCACTGCATGCAATGACCTCTTGAAGACAAAATGCTGTCTCAAGCAGTATGTCCCAGGGAGAGGTTCCTAGAAGTCTACATATTCTAAACAGCCACCCAGGCATCTTCTCTAATATTTTGTGTGTTACAGGTCATCACTTTTTTTACAAATACTTTTGGGCCATTTTCTGTTCAAGTCCTTCTGCGTATGCATAATTCTGACAAAGAACTGGTACTTCTTTAGAGAAATGTTGCTGGATTGCAATTATTCAAGTTACAGCTGATACAAAGAATGAAACAATTTACAAAGAAATTACCAATCCTTTACAAAGACAATAACTAACTATGATGGATGAAAGCATTTTAGAACTCAATTTTTGTGTAAAAATGCCTGGGTACTGCTAATCAAATAAAAACATGTTATATAAAGTAGGAGGAAAATTCAGAGCCAAATTATCCTTTTTGTTTTATCCTGATTGTGTTGTTATGTAAAAACTAATTCACTGTCAGCTTTATATTTTACTCTGATCAGATAGCAGTTTTGATTAATTATTTGTTCTTGTTTTTTAAAAATCTTGGCAAACACACACAATTGTTCCTAAACTAGTATTTTTGCTTCTTATTTAAAACTGAAAAGTTCTCATAGGCAGCTAATATTTCCAAGAATTATAAACACCAGTATCAGAGCTGATGTAGGGGAACAGCCCAAATTACATTAAATAATTGCTGACAATTAAATACAAGTATTAACAGTAGGATATGCTTTTGGAGCTTTGACTTAGCTGTTTTTTCCAGTCCTCTGTAATTAAGTTACCCTAGTTCCCTGATGTGCAGAAAGTATTCAATTTACTTCCTAAAGACTGAACCAACTCTACTACTCTTTCATCTCACTCTTAAGTATTGCCTGGGTGTTTGGCAACACAGGAATGCTCAGATCCTAACCTGATGTAAACGGCTGTAGCTCCGTTGGTATAAATGGAAAGAAAACATTTTAAACCAGCTAATGAGCTTATCCAATGTGGATTTTTTGGCTGTTTCTAAACTCAGACTTTTAAATTTCTTTTAGCATCAAATTTAAATGCTGCACTCATAAGCCCGTCAGGACACCTCTATTACTTCACTGAAGACACACAAACCCAAAGGAGAACTAAAAGCAGCTAAACAAGGTCTCCAAAAAGAGGATGGTGGCACGGGGAGCCATTCAGAAAACCACAGGGCTTCCTCACTCTACCACCTACCTTATGATTACTAATATGCCAAATGGTAACCCTCAAATGCAAAAAGAAATCTTGTCTGGAAAATAAAACACTGCAGCTGTTCTGAAAGAAACAAAAAAAAGTATTTCTTTAGAAAGCGCTAAAGCACTGCTAGCAGCTGCAGATTTAGGAATATTCAGATTTCTCTCCCCTCAGAACGCAAATTTATGTTCTTCAGGTAAAAGCAACTCATTTCCTGGAAAAGCAATTTTTCCTTAACATGTGGACCAAATCTGAACGTGACAAAAGAATGTCATTCTTTTGCTTTTAAGAGTTCCTCAGAAATTTCCTCAGCCTTGTCTTCTCAGATTTTCACGATTATTTGTAAAGCCACTTTGCAAGTGATGCCAGACTCAATCAGGAGCAGCTGCCTGCTTATGAACTGCTCTAGTACCAAATTTCAGGCTGTGACTTCTCTCAGTCAGAGATCATCAGCTCAATATCCTGGGCCTTAGCCGGCCAAACTCTATTTAATACATTTATATATTTAGGACTAAATTGGCCTCCAAAGTAACTCACGCTGGCCTCGGGGTTATTCTTGTTTGCATTTGGTTGACAATATCACACCAGGCCCATTGTAACTTCAGAGGATCGTTGTAGTGTAGGCAAAATTTTTTTCACTAAACATGTAAATAAATTCAACAAATTTGGCTTACTAGTGTCCAGTCTCCTCCTGCAGTGCGGTGAGCTTCTTGTGAAGATGATGAATCCAGCTTTATGTTCTATTAATACTGCAGGTGTAAGAATTGAGCCCTTGTCTTTACCTGCTCTACCTCTCAGGGAACAAGCACACTTCTTGATGAGGAAAATGCTGCAATTAGGAACCTGTGTCTTGCCTTTTCTTTTTAGTAGACATGTTACTCAGGAGGTCTCCCCTCTCCCTTCCTGGAAATTTCCTGTATTTCCTCCAGATTCCACAACACACATGCCAGTCCTCTCAAATCCAAAGGCATTAATTTAATTATGAAAGCTAATGTGCTATGTACTAAGCACTGGAATGTTTTGAAATAGTTCACTGAAATGGCTGGCTCTCTATTATTGTCAGCCACGCTGACACTGGGGTACTGGCTTCAATTAACAGTGCAGTTAACTGAGCACTAAAAGCTGAACGTATTTCACCTCCTTCTGCTGCCTCCAGTATCACAGGCCACTCTCCAGCTGCTGCTTCTGAACCCAGTGGTACATGAACGATCAGTAACACATTTCTTGACTTAACATTCCAACGTGCTCCATTCCTGGAGGCAGCTCTCTGAAGTGAATTTCACTCAAGTGAGTTTTATTTTTTTTTAAAATCCCAGATATTGCAAAGCTTGACGCTGTTTTTTTCCTGCCAAATAAATTACAGTAACTGTTCCACCTCTGACTGTCAGGCTTCTTTCTAAAAGGGTATCATCTACCTTACTGCATTAAATAATCTGTAATAGCTACAGATCACTGTTATTTTCTTATCTTAACCTAATGATCCTGCCTCAGGTGGCAAAAATATGGGGACCTAAAAGCATCTTCCATCTAATCATCTCTTTTTAATGTACATCGTTGACAGAATGTCACGCAAAAATTGGGATAGCACTATTACCGAGAGCACTTACGTGGCCGTTCATATTAAAATGAATGGAAGAGGGGCTAAAAGAGTCTATTTGAATCCCAGAATGAAAGTTTTACGAAGAAATGTTCTCTTTAATGTCTGACATTCATAATAGGCCAACCCAGATTCTTGGAATTATTGCTTTCTTATTTTAGTACTCGCACCAGTAAGAACTGCTTACGTTAGCTTCCAAGTGAAACGAGGTGAGATGCCCTGAACCGGAGTATCGGCCGGCAGCAGAACACAGGGTGTACGTGCCTCATGTTCTCCTCAGACACCTTCCCTTTCACAAGGCACAAAGATGAGATGGATGGCCCCAGATTTCAGAGCATCAGAGGAGATTCTTCTTTGCCACCTTCCCCCCAGCCTTAAAACGACCGCTGACGCCCTTGTTAGCAAACGATTACCGAGGTCCGCATGCAGAAACAGCAAGTTATTTGTAGAAAACAGCCAGCACTGAGCCCTTGAGGTACTGGGAGAGCAGAGCAGAGCAGAAATGTCGGTCACCCTGTGCTGGTTTGCACCCTGATCTCTACAGGAAGCATGGAAAATGGAGCCCTGGTTCATATTCCTACATCTTACACTTCATTGGCAAAGACACTGTGAGTGTTGGGATTATTCAGAACTACGGGTCTATGTGCAGCCTGGCAGTACACAGCCTAATCTTGCCTAATCTTACACTGTACTGTCCCAGCACACTCTGCACAACCTGTTTGCCAAACTGAAAGCAGCAGCAGAATTTTGTTGAACCATCTAGAGGAGTCAAGAGCTCATATGACCCCCCTGTCCCACGGAGACACACACATGCTTAACCTTATGCAGTGCTGAATGCTCTCTGTGAAATGAGGGCCGTTTACAATGCCTAAAATTAAACGCAGAGACACATTTTTTTCAGAAACCTTTTTTTCAGAAACCTATCCCTATAAATCCTGTGGGACTGAGTAAAACATGCCCTGTGCTTTTTAAAAGAAAAATAACATGAAAATAACCTCATTGAACTTTACAGGCAGAGGGGGAGAGGGTCATCACTGCACAGAACCTAGCTGTCACAGTTCCCAAAGCACTCTACGTATGTAGTATCCTCCTATGGCTCTGGCTACTACATATTCTGTCTCAAATTACTGATGAACTACTGAGAGCTGTCAAGTCACAAGGGTCAGGCTGTCCCTTTTCCAATGGATGGGTCGACACATGAAGAGGCAGAACACATGAAACCCTTTCCCTGTGTTACTATTCTAAGTAACAGGCAGCAGCCAGGTTACCCATTCATAAACGAATGGATGTCACAGAGGAGAATTCAGCTGCTCTGCATCCCAAACGTGTTTTACCCACCCCACTTCCTCTGCTTTAATTTCTGTGTGAAGGTCACTTTGCTCCCAAAAGTGGGATTACTAACTGGTAGCCTGAAAGTATCTTTCTATACATCTATCATAAAAGGAAGAAGATGCCATTCCAGTAGAAGAGCCAAAACCACCCAGTTTTTGTTTAAGGATAGATTATTTTGAATACAAAAAAAAAAAGAAAAAAAGGAAGTGATTAGCTAATTACAATCAATAGGAAAGATAGCAAGATAGCTATTAATTTACATACACCAAGACAGTAATTTTGTAAACCACACTCTGAAAAAACAAAATGAAATTTCCTTAGGTTCAGAGATACAGGAGTATCCTTTAAGATTTTACACATTTCCATGTTGGTCTTTCTGAAATAAAGTAAGTGTCTGTAATATATGATATCTCAAAGTAGATGAAATCAGTGTCTCACAAGTCTAATCTCATTGATTTCAGCAATGCTGAATCAGGCTTCATAATAAAAATAATGGTACAAAGTCTGGATTACACCACCTGGTTGCAAAAGGCTTTCATGCCACTCAGAAAAATGGAGTGAAATACTTTTGAAATCACTAAGGAACACACCATTTATTTCTGCAGAATTTTACTTTCAAATCTGCATGCCTGGAAAGGACATCCCCATGATTAGTCTATTTTGGTGTATTACTCACTGCTCCTTAGTCACCCTGGGAAATTTGAAAATCAATATTAAAGTCATTTAAAACAGTCTTCCCATATTCTTGCAATACTTACTTACAGCTGTCCCTATTCATAAAGTAGATGTAGCAGCTTTCCAGTAGGAAATAAGCATTCTGGCTTATCAAGTTTACAGCAAAGTTCACAGGGTACTTTATTTTTTGGATAAAATACTGGCAGTACATATGTGTGGAGGCAAATCTTCTCCACACCAAACTAATTAGGCAGTATAAGCAGTACAGAAAAACCCTGTATAAACAGGAGGAGGAAGTGCTGACTTGTACTAGTACTCCATCTTCTTAAGAGCCTGAATTTAAATAAGTATTGAGGAAATAAAAGGATGTTAAAAAAAAATGGATGGACAGAATTGATTTATATTGAAATATAAGAAAACAGCAAGGAAAAGGAATGGTTTTATTATGCAGTCAAATCAAAGCATGATAAGGAATAGAAATTTCATTAATAAAACTTAAGTGAGGATTAAATAAAACTAAAATAAAAAACCATTAAACAAAAAATCTAGGAATGACTCTAGGATGAGTCTAGCAGATATACTGCTTTTGTATCAACATTTATTCATTTAGGAAAGAGCATAAAAATTTCAGCCACTACAACATGCCCATACTTGGTTGAGATCTACAGATCTTAGCACTATTTACAGATGCCAAAACCAATAATTTTTGAAGACTATGTCTCCATGTTCTCATTTTACTTTTAAAACTAATTCATCCTTAAAGCAAATATTCCCTTGTATTTATACTGTACCTATGGCTATAGACTCACATAGGCAGCCTCATACAGTGAGGGGGTGTTATTATTTTTGTGCTTAAAATGGTGATTTAGAGGTTAGATTTCCTCTAGAGAAAAGCAGCCTGCCTAGGAAATGTCCTTACCAACAAAACCAGAGCAAGCATATATCCTCTGTATTGCTTTTAATTGTTTTAGATGTCTCTCCACAGCTGTGCAACTGTTTCGGACTGTTAATATTTTAAAGGTTAAGATCAATGAAAAACAGGATATTTCATTAGGAGTCACCATAAAAATGATAAACTAATATTTTATAACTATATTACTCACAAATTACTAGGCAATTCTTCTCACTATTTTCCCAGCTTCCCATGGAACAGATGTGGAAGCAACAATCAGCATCTCACAAACCTACATATGAATCATCCTGGCCCTTCTCCTATGGGAGAAAGAATGCTTTTATTTCTGAGGAAATAAAACCTAATTTATTGAGGGCATGAAGAGCAAAAGGGTTCTTCAAGCATAATTTATCTTGTTTGTTAATTGTTGCATGCTTCAGCCTACAAGGGCTGAGGGTATTGTTCTGCTTTTAAAAGGAGGCTCATAATTGCTGATAGTTTAAAAAAACCCCAAACAAACCAAAAAACAAACATCAGGCATTCATAGGCATGTTTTAATACCTGTCAAGTATTCTAGAGCTGCAAGTATAATTAAAAACAAAAACCTGTTTATTTAAACCCAGGGTTTACAACTCAACTCTAGAAAATTGTGGACACACATTTTTCCAAGCAACAAAAAGATGTGGTAGATCATAACACCTGTAGAATAGGTAAATAAAATAAGAAAGGTTTAATTTTTGGAAACTTTTGTGAAAACACTTGCTTAGGTTAACTGTAACAACAGGAGTTTTAAGATAATTTTTAATGTTTTACTTTTAAAAATTTTTACTGAGTGAAACACCATTTGTTCTTCAATTGAAAATGTAATACTTCATTGAGCATGAGCTTGTGTACTGCTGAACAGTCTCCAAATGCATGAACCGGGTTTCTGTAGGGTGACCCAAACCTGAAGAAACATTCTAGGAGTGCACATAACAGACTCCCACCTGCAAACAGGCGTTCAAGCCTCGGGGCAAGGCCAGAGTCAGTCCCCATTTTGAAAATCCCTCGGGATGGCTGTAGATGTCAGGTCCTCAGCCCCCAATCACTTCACTGCCCCAGTGCTGCTGGTCAGTGACACTTACTAATGCAGACAAAGCTTCTATGCCCGGAGATATTCAAAGGTGGACTGACTTTAAATATTTTCCTAAGAGACTGCAGGAAGCAAGTTTTAAAAGTCTGACTGTTACTGACAGCTGGCTATTTTCTGCAAGAGGTACAATATAAAACTAGATAACCACCATCTCCTACGTTCTGAAGATGAAGATTTCTCTTTTATGTTATTGAAAAATAGAACAATTACCAAACCAAGTCCTCACTGATCCATCACTTCTCTGTTTAGGAATAAGAGTTGACTGGAATCTAGTAGGGTTTATTACTTACCAGCCTGTCCTCAGATTACAACAGTGGTAACTGCAGTCAGGGGATATTAACAACCCAACCTGAGACAGCGTAAAATCTTTTATATCCCTTACCAAGATATAAAGAGCAGTTAGTTACTATCACCCCTGGGTTTTCATGCTGGCATAAAAAGCAGCAGACACTAAAGCTACAGGGAACCACCTTTAACAATAAAGCCATTTAAGACCTGGAAGTAGGCATTGTCATAACACTGCTTTAAGAACCAATAAACCACAAAGATGAAATAAAAATCTAGTATCACCAAAGCTGGTGTATCAGCTCCGTGTCCGGAACAGATCTAAGCAATGACTTGCTTCTAGTCTCTGAAGGTGTAAGGACAAAGCATCCTGAACTGGGGCTTCAGTTTCCTTCCATGACAAACTGCTGAGCAATTGTGACGCTGCTTCAGAATGACGGACGCAGATTAATTACAGCAATTATGACTCATCAAGGAAAAATCGTGCCAGTTTGCTCTTGTCGTTTCATCTCTGATTTTGCAAGTGATGACAAGCTAATTTAAACAGTCACAAAGCTTAGAGTAATACATATTCTTACCGATCACTCACTGTCCCGTCGATAATTTATGCTCACGGGAAACACATCCCTGAGCATTAATAATCTTGGCATTTTGGCAACGATACCAAGTGGAAGCACTCTTCTGGGCTCCAACTAACGGCAACACCATTTGCCACTACTGCAGCACCAGGTCATCCCAGAACAATTAAAACTGTCAGTGTGAAAAATAACCCGGGCTTTTTCCCATGGGCGCTGCGAGGTTAGCTCTACCCTTCCAGGTGTGTGGGAGATGGTCCCCACTTCTTCCCACAGACACCAGTATGATCACCAGTGGGCTCTTGGTGGGTACGATGACATATGAGTTAGGCTGGTTCCCATCAATGCAACAGTCCATCACTTCAAAGCAGGACATGGCTAACGTGAGCAGAGTGAAAAGCACAAAGAGCAGCAAGCACATCTTTCCCTGTGCTTCTCCAAATTCACTGATAAGCTTTGCTGTCCTCCTCCTCCTCCTGTCAAGCCAGACCTAGCTCTGGTGTGCCCAACTTCAGCCATCTCCACAGGCTGGCCAGGCAAGAGTGGAACTGCTCCATAGTGTTCAGAGCATTACTCTGAGGGTGGTGAGACACTGGAACAGGTTGCCCAGAGAAGTTGTGGATGCCTCATCCCTGGAGGAGTTCAAGACTAGGCTGGATGGGGCTCTGAACAACCTGCCCATGGCAGGAGGCTTGGAACTCGATGATCTTTAAGGTCCCTTCCAACTCTGACCATTCTATTATTCTAAGACTGAGGGAGGATCTGATCAACACCTATAAATACTTAAAGGGTGGGTGTCAGGAGGGCCAGTCTTTTTTCAGTGGTGCCCAGTGACACGACAAGAGGTAATGGGCACAAGCTTGTCCACAAGAAGTTCCACCTAAACATGAAGAAGAACTTCTTTATTTTGAGGGTGACAGGCTGCACAGAGAGGTGGTGGAGCCTCCTTCTCTGGAGACATTCAGAACCTGCCTGGACATGTTCCTGTGCAACCTGCTCTAGGTGGACCTGCTTTGGAAGGACTAGATGGTCTCCAGAGGTCCCTTCCAACCTCATATCATTCTGGGATTCTGTGAAATGATATGAGGCATTCAACAACACTTAGCAACTCAGTTCTACCTCACTTGGAACTCCCCTCCAAAGTCTGTGAGTGAAGGTCAGCCCTTTATCTGCTAAGATCCCACCAAGATAGTCACAGGGACAGAGCTGGCAAGGGATCTGAGAAAGCATCAGAATTAATGTACCCCTAAGTGTGACAGAAGCAGCTTTCTTGTTTACTAAATGAAAAATCTGCAGTGCTTACAGTCAGAATTTTATCATGCTTCACAATTTAATATCGAGAGACTATATTAGCTGTCAGTAACGTTATCATTATTACCAGTAGCTCTTAAATAAATTAAGCTGCTGCCCAGCAGGGCCAGATCACTAATTAGCAGGTCCCAAAGGCAGCTGGTTACCATTAGAGGCAGTAAGGTGAAAAGACTGGGCAGAACCTCTTCTTCTCTTTGTCCAGCTGCCAAAGCTTTAGTTAATAAGTTCACACAGATTCCTGGCATCAAAATGAGTCCGTTCTCCCCTCAGGTCAGGAATAGCACAGCACTTTCAGAGGGGAAAGGCTGTTTTAAGTTTAGAGTTTTCAAAGCTTGATGTCTGGCACTAAGTTTGAAATTGTGACTTGAACTTCTACAGATAATCGGAACCTCCATCTACTACAGAGCAAGTGAACTCGCAGCGCTCAACCCCGCTGAAGACTCAAGACAGTTTTATTCAGGTAACTGTGCCTCTTTTTAAAAAGTTTAACTGAAATGAAAGTGTTCATTTTGAAGTGAGTGAGCTTAGTGTAAAATCTAGGGTGCCTTCTGTGGTCTGAGTAGTTTATGTGGAAAGAAACTTTATTGCTATCAATGATAACTTCAGTAAATAGTTTCCCACAAATAAAAGTTCATTTTTGTGGCTTTCTGATAATTATTAGACACAACATATGTTTTAATATATGCTTTAAAAAGCAGTATTTTAACTGACTGGTTGTTAATCTATTATCTCTGCTTACATGATAGCATGTATAAATTTTCAGAGTTATCACAATGTGGTAATTTTCCCCGGAGAACAAAGGTATTAATGAGAACAGCCCTGGGAAAGAGTAGTATCTTCTTCCTTTTAGTTCTGGGAGACACTTTGCTGAATATATAATTTGCTATACAAGGTAAAGGAAGTCTATTCATTCCTAGTCCTAAAGAGGATGCAGACAGTTCTGCCAAAGTTATAGCTGCAGGGGACTCTTAAGTCATGGCTCATTACTAAGGGCAAACAAAAATGCTTATATGAACTTTAGTGTTCACGCTCAACGCTGTGAAACACTGGCACATAAGCAATTTACTAAAGATAGCCTTAGTCCTTTGGGACATACAGATGCTTCCCAAGTTTCATTGCCTTGACGTGGCGTGTCATAGACATTCTATTGGCCATGAAATCTTCTGCCCCCTTGCCCCTTCCAGAAATGCACCAGAAAGCAAGCTCGTTTCCTCTCAGTTTTTCGAATGTCCCCAGTGTCCTGATGCAAAAAATGGAACTTGGACAAATAAACAGATTGCTCTAAAGATAGAATTTGGGGGGTAGCCTTCAATTCAATAAGCAAAGGCTATAGAAAGTTTGCAGCTACTATTTTAGTCTCTAAATGAGAACACTGGCTCTTCTGTGAAGAATCTGAAACATCTGTGCAAATAAACATAAGCAGGACAAAACTGTTCCTCTCCCCAAATTGTCTCCTCCCACGACATCCCGTTTTTTTCCAGATGTAAGAACGCCTTCCTCGTGTGCATGCACTCTGGTTAGCCACGTGGTGAACCAAGGTGCAACTCCTAGGCTGAAGCAGTACAGAGATGCCATCCCTAGATGCATTACCTGAGGAAAAAGTAGGGCATTTGAGGGGATCACACTTGGTACTCACACTGTGCACACCCAGGGCCTTCCAGATGGCAAAACTGAGCAATCCAACTCCGCACCACGCGTAGAGAGAGCCCCATCCTAGGGCTCGTAAGGCCAGTGATGAACCACTCTCTGGTAACGCAGCTGTGGCAGTAATCCCCTAGAACCAAAAATAAAGTGATCAAGAAAAAGTGAACAATATTAGAGGGAAAAAAACCCCAACAACAACAAAAAAACTAAAAAAGTTAACTTAGCAATCGAGACTTTTTCCTGATTTGCCAGCTGTACTAGCGTGCCCACAGACACTGTAATGGCTGGCAGCAGACCCAAAGAGCCAAGCAAGGGAGTGGATGAGCTGCCTTCCCACCAGGAGGAGCTTTCAGAGCTGCCAGTACCACCTGGGGATGATTTTTATTACCCTGAAATGCTGAAGTCCACTCTTTCATGGGCACAAGAATCTGACAATCGGTTATCCCACCAGTCAAAATACAAAACTGGATCAAAACCAGTCACCAGCCCTTATTATGCCAGTGAGATCAGAAGATAATCACTGTACGTCGTTGATTTTGATACTTTTTCTTGGGGCAGTAAGGGTGTTGAGCAACCATTGGCCTACAGGTCTTTATCTGCACTCCTGAAATAGCAGGTTAGGAAACTAGGAGAGAGTGGCTTTTGTCTTGACACAAAGAGGGCATAACAGTGACCGAGAGACTAATTTTGAGGGGCTGCAACTCTGAAGGAGCTCTGAAACCATTTAGGAAAATTCTGTAAAGAACAACCAACAACACTGCTCCTCATTCCCCTGCAGAGCTCACCAAGTGCCAACACGGAAAGTGCTCTGCAGTCTCCACACACTTCTCATTTTTGTCACAACCAAGAGTAGGACAACCACTTGCTAAGATACTGCTGCTTAAAAGTCTACCATGAGATATGACCCAAAACCACAAAATGCTGTCATTTGGAAAAGCCACCTCAGGCCAAGAAGAACGTAACCTCAGCCGTGA
Organism: Scolopax mira; assembly: GCA_004320125.1. Taxonomy (NCBI): domain Eukaryota; kingdom Metazoa; phylum Chordata; class Aves; order Charadriiformes; family Scolopacidae; genus Scolopax; species Scolopax mira. The sequence goes on along the minus strand of BJBW01010423.1, from coordinate 38,566 downwards.
TGGGGTCCCAGCTATGGTGAACCCTCTGCAGCACATACACCCACATTGCAGCTCCTGCTGCGATGGTTGCAGTCCATTCACACCACACGTTCACCATCAGCCACCCATTCTCATCTCACAACACCCACCTTGCTGTACCTATTTGCTCTAGACAGCTTCAATCTGTGTAGCCCACAACAACAGTCAGACAGTCATGACCCTCTTGCTCACAGTGCTAAATGTCAGCAAGATGGCTTGTTTGCTTTTGGGTTTTTTTTCTCTCCAAAAATTCAATTTTTCACAGATATTTCAGAGGGTAACTCTTAAACACTGAAAGACTGGCATCTATGGTCCTTATACAACTGACTCACTGGATATCTCAGGAAAAAAAACCTCACAGTTATTGCTCAGAGGTAAACATAAATGAGACTGCAAGCAAATATAGTCAATAAAGAAATAATTCCTTTATAGTCTAAAATACTGAAAAGTGAAATTAACTTGCAGAAGGGTCCACAAAATTTTCAAACGTGCCGAAGAGCTGCACTTTTCTATTCATCACAAAAAGTGGGAAAAAAACCCTTTTGTATTCTTGGCTTTAAAAAGACCTCACATTTTTTTTAGCACTTAAAAATCAGTTCTCTTTCTTTGATATAACTAAACACATGTAGTGCCTATCACTATGGGCTCTGGTCAGTGAAACAGCACCAGTAGCTTTTCCTCTCTTGGCTTTGTATGTATTAAAATGATTCTCAGACAGTCCTCAGCATTGACACTCTACTTTTCCTTAGGATTTAGCTGTAGGCACAGTTACCCAAGCACAAATACACGCAAGCAAAATGTATCTTGATCCTCATTTATTCTGATTTGGACATCCCAAAGTGGAAGCTGTTAACAGAACAGTGCTCTGTAAGCACACACATACATGCACAGAGACACGAACAGCAGAGCTCTTTAGTCACACTATTATACCACGTCCTGTTATTTCCTTACTGCAGCTAATGAACTTTCATAACTCTTTCAGGAGAGACTGCTTTGAGTAGTGATGATTGAATGGTGATGATTATTTCTGACGTTTTTCCTGCTTCCATAGTTTAAACATATACAACACCACACACAAGAATTTCTTCTATTTGGAAGATGGGGAATGAATGGACAAAAATATCCTCCGTGCAGGATCTTTAAATAGGAGTCATTATCTGTGCAAATTGCTGGGGAAAAAAAAACCAAACCCACACCACCAGAATACTATTTAAATGCTTGATTGCCCCAGAAAAAAAAAAAAAAAGTGGTAAATGGAAACAATTGTTCTGGTTTTACTGACAGCAGTCAAACAGTGTTCAGTCACAGGCTGATTCCTCAAGGTATTAAATAAACAGAGAAGGATTTTTGTAAACAAGACAGTTTGTTATATGATTAACAGATATGCTGTTCAGAGCATCAAGAAAGCTGATTAATGAAATGCTAAAAAAATAAAAAGACAACAGTAGAGAAAAAGATTTCACCAACAAAAGAACGTTTTTAAGAGAACTGTTACTCATGAACCTGTTATTCAATGCACAAATGTTTTTTTCTTTATTACTGCTCCTGTATTTTTTAAAAGAAAGCAACTCTTTTAATTTAAAAAAATAAGCTATCAAACAATCCTTGAAACTAAAATTCAGGCCAGGAAAATATAGGTCAGAATTAGCTGACTTGGCTACCAAAAGATATGCTTCATATTTAATTATTTTTTATTTTTTTTTGGAGGATATAAGCAGGAAATGAGAGAAGGAGAAATGACATTGTTTATTTCAGACACAGATCTCAATCTTGTAACTAGGCCCTTGTGGATAAGGGGGTGTCTGAAAGGAAGCAGTGCCTAAAATAAATGATGTGTTCAGCTGGTTTGGTTGATTACATTCAGCATGTTCCTTGTTTTGTATGATCTAATCCATTGTGAAATGAAACACCTGGATAAATGCTGGTGTGACAGGACACTTACCACAAGGTGGCTGCTGCATCTGAGTGTTTAATTTTAAACACACACACCCCAAATAATTTCTTAACTGAAGGTCTCTGCAGTGCTTCATCACTGAACAAGACTATGTAATCTCAGTTTCAAGTCAGTTTGGGCACCAGCTCTACAAATGCTCACAACATTTATTCAACTTTGCCACCACGGAGGAGGTACAGGAGGTGCAATTTCAGCTTTATCTCTTGCCACTAACCCTGATGTGGCTGTGCAAGAGCAGGGTCACACAGTGTTGCTTCCTGGAAGTCTGAATGCAGTCATGAAGCCATGATGCTACAGCTTCCCCTGTGAATTGCTATTTTTCCTCCCATAAAACTATTTTAATCTGTCCCAGGCTTGCTTCCTGTTTCTACTCTGACTCGCATGTCCCCATTTCACTGACACAAAAACTGGCACAAGCCAGCAAAGATGCTGAAAGAATAGGTCTTGTGTTTCTTCCCACCATGGAGCATCAGTTCTCACTCCTTTGGACCTTCCCCCAGCCAGCACAGTCACTGCAGTCACGTAGTGAAGGGCATCAGAAGACTGATTTGGGCAAAAAACCCAAGGAAAGTAGAATTAACTAGTACCCAGCAGCACAAGTGTCGGTGCCTTTACAGGGGCAGGAATGAATGGCCAGAGACTGAGGGCTGGTAGGATGACTTCTTTCAACAGCAATGCCACTTTATGTTTGGTTAAAGTACCTGTCAAACTGTGGCCTCGCCTTAATCTGGATTAAAAAACCCCACCATTTAGGCATTGAGCATTTAAGAAGGATACAATCATCTGTACTTATTCAGTTAGACTTTTATTATTATACAAGATGTGTTTTTAAAAATAACAGGCAAGTAACTTTAGATTTCAGTAAGAATGCTACAGCAAAAGCACTTACCTCATCAGTGAGAAAACCTCAGACAGCCTCTACAGACAGTTAAGTCATTGTCAAAGTCTGCCCTGCCCTTTTGAAATTGCTCACCTACAAGTACCTTGGCAAAAAAACCCAGCAGCAGATAGAGGTTTTCAGCAAAAATCAAAATGGTATGTATCACCCGGTGCCATTTCCAGCACATGCATTCTCAAATGTCAATGTAATGTCACTCTTGATAAATTTCACGCTGATAACAGGACAGCTCAGACAGCCAAGAATACATGCAAGCTGGAAAAAATGCAATGCTCAGGAAAAAGGAAGTTTAAAAAAAAACCAAACCCCAAAGATGTTAAAAAAAGGGAGAAAACTTCCCAATTGTAAATATTTCTATAGTTTGTAAAATAACTTCTCATGGAGTTTTCTATTCTCTCAATATTAAAAAATAAACCCAATTTTATTATCGCTGAAAAGGCAGTGGATAAGTTATGCCATGGCAGCCTACAGAGGAAAACAGGATGATGAAGGAAGGATCTCATGCTCTTTGACCTCAAAAGGTGATTGTGAGTGATCAGATGCAAAGGCTCTGATAAAAAATGCAATGGAACCAGTCAGTTCTCAGCTCCCTAAAAAGATCTGTAATATACGTTTATTTTAAAGGCTTGGTGGAGTCCAGACTGATTAAGGGGCTATTTTTGACATTTTTGGCAGTAACAAAGTATTAGTGAAAAAAAAAAAAAAGTTCTTCAATTAAACATGCTGTATTTCAGATGAATACACTAACATGGTATAATTGTTAACTTTGCAACGTGTTTCTTCAGAATGCGCAGGTGGATCCTGGTAGTAATTGCACGAGATCTGATTATTTTTTACCAAGAGATCTCACAGCACCAAGCCACTACAGGCACTCCTGCCAGTCCCCTTACAGCACAAAAGGTATATGTAGCAGCCCCAACTCTGAACTGATTTCTAAATTAATCCTACTTCTATTAACTTCAATTAAGTCTAGTGCTCTCACTGTCAACTTTGTACAGCCAAACTCCATGTACGTCGACATTTCTGTAGAGCATTTGATACAGTCCTCTTTCCCATGAACCACAATTGGAAAATAGTTTAAAAGGAACAAACCTTGCTGAACCAGTCCGGGTTCTTCTTTTTCGTCATGGCAAGTGTGGTGCCAAAACCTGCTATCATTCCTGCTGCAGCAACGGTACCTAGAAAAATTCCACCTGCCAAGAGAAGTTTAAGAAATAAAAATCAAGATATTTTCTTTTTTCTTAACTTGTTTTGGGAATAACACCTTAAAAATTAAGATCTGTCAGCATATGCTGAAGTTATCCACATTATTTACATTAACTCAATATGGCAATAAGCAAAAATATTTTTAAATACAGCATTTTGAAAATCAATGGCAAGTGTATATATCTTCAACCTACACAAACCGAAAAAAAAATTAAAAAAAAAAATAAAAATCAGTGAAATGCCAGGATGCCTTTTCACTCCCGAATTTCCACTGCTCCCCCCACAGCCCTTCTCGCTCCAGAGCAGCTACTCAAATCATCTTGTTCTGTATCTGTTCCTGAAAGGAAGATGCAATTCTTTTTGTTGCAGCATTTGTTATTTTGAACCGAAAAATCCACCGCTACCTCAGAAGGACACTGTACACGCAAAACTTGTTCTTCAGCTTTCTCTGTTTTACGTTCTAAGGCTCTATTTGAACGGAGAAAATGACACTAGTGGGATGTTTGCCCCAGACAGAAAGACAGTTCCGAGACAGAGAGTTTTCCTGCATTTTTCAGTTCTTTCAGAGTGTTTTCCAGAGTCCCTCAGGGTCCCTTGATCCCTTCCAGTTCTGGCACCAGCCAGGCACACGTAGCCATCCAGACCAGACCATTAGTAAGAAAAAGGCTTGTTACAAAGAGTGAGCGCACTCTGTGAACCGCCCGAGCCATGTTAAAATCCGTATTTTTGATTTTTACAGGGGGTTACAAGTTCCTCCTTTGCAACTGCTGATACCCAGCCTGCGTCTCCCCTTCCCCAATGCCAGTCAGGTACCTAAAAACTGGCCGGAATAGGAAGTAAGAAGCAAGACATGCTTATGCTAGGTCTCACTTTTTAAAAATTAATTACCCCGTTATTGTGATGGGGCAGTTCCCTGGACTCATGTCAATTAAATCCTTCATGTACCTCTCGTGCCCAGGAGCAGAAAGACCTCAGAAGCTGCCGGAACTTTGCACACCCCCTGCGTTTGACTTTTGAAGGTTTATTGACCACCGTCTCCCTCGTTTCAGAACTAATAAGTGGGTTTAAATTAACTCCTCCTCGAAGCGGAGGAGCTCGACCTCCCTGGGAGGGGCAGAAAAGCTTTGCCAGGGGTAGGCGAAGCGTGTGGCAGCAGGGGCTGGCACCTTTATATATTGCCGTGTTCCAAGAGAGATTATCCCCCCGTGTCTGCAGCGGGGGCTGAGGGAGGGGGCTCAGCCCCCGGGAAGGACCCTGCCCTCCGCGCCGCCAGGGGGCGCTGCCCGCCCGCCCAGTGACGGGGAGCGGCGCGCTGAGCGCCTGCCCGTGACCGCCACCGGCGCCTCTGTGTGACCGCGGGGCCCGGCGCTCCGCTGCCCCGGCCGCATCCCGCCGGAGGGACCGCCTCCCGTTGCTGCGGACGCTCTGCCGTAAGGAACCCGCGGTCCCACCTGTAACCCGTCCTATCCCCCCCCGCCCCGCTCCGGGCGCCCCAGCGGGGCTCGACACGGATCCCCGGCCACCGCGCCCGGTTTTGCCGGGCCGAGCTCCCTCAATACCCCCCGCCGCCATCTCGCTGCGGTCCCTGCCCCGCGGTACGAGGGAGGGAGGAGGGGAGGGAGGAGGCTTCCCTCAGCGGGAAGCCCAGAGCAGGGGCACCCATCTCGGGCCTCCCGGGTCCCGCCGAGCAGCGCCGGGGCTGGGGGGGGAGGGCTGTGTCTGAGAGACGGCGAGGAAAAGGTGGGCCGGGGTTCCTCACAGCATCGGTCCCCAGACGCCTGGGCTCCTCCCCGGGGACGGGAGAGCGAGGCAAGGCCTCGGGTTACGGCAAGTTGAGGGCACGGAAACGCCTCCCTCCTTCCCTTTCTCCCTCCCCGCCGCTGTCCCTGCCGGGGCGGCCACAGGACTCCCCGCACCCGCTGCTGCCGCTCCCGCACCCGCACCCGCGCAGGCAGGGGAGAGGGGAGAGGGGAGGAGGGGGGGTGCACCTTTGATTAAGAAGACCTTGTCCTGGGAGGCCGCAGGGCTCCCGGCGCCCTGGGGCAAGGGCAGCCCGCGCCCGGGGTCCAGCGGAGCCGCCGCCGCTCCCCCTGCCTGAGGGTCTCCGCCGGCAGCCGCCCCCATGGCCCGGGAGGAGGAGGCGGAGGAGGCGGCGGCGGGACACGGCAACCCGGAAGCAAACGGAGCTGCGCCGGGACACGCAGCCGCCCTTCCTCCTCCTCCTCCTCCTCGGCCGCCGTCGCCCCCAGCGCGGGCGGTGCGGCGGGGGAACGGGAGAGGGCCCGAGGAACGATGACCCTACCTGGGAGCCCCGGCGGTACCGCGGTGGCCTGAGGCCGGACACTCCCCGGTAAAGCGCGTCCTCCAGCTCCGGAGGTTCCCGGTCCCCGGCCGCTGCGGTCTCGTTGTGCCGCCGCCAGCCGCCCCCTCGGGAACCGCCTCCCCTCGGGGGGGGGCGTTCGGTGTCCCCCAGAGCCCAAATCGCCCAGAGGGAAAATTGGCAAAGGTTGTCAAAAGCCTTTTTTAAAATCAAGTCATTTGTAGCAGGCTCGTGAAGAGGTTTTTTTTGTTTAAGTCTGACAAATGGTGTCGCTCCAAGGTCCATCTTCTTTGTTCAAATTCTCATTCTACCAAGTTACATAAATAGTTCTTCATATACATCTCAGTTATGTCGGAACGGAAGTAGCAGTGTGAGAACTGTACTGTTTTCTTTCATCACAGTATGCCTCGGGTGCTGTGGATGGATATAAATAGCTGTACAGTTACCAAACGCTGCATTAACTCACCAGGATTCATATGGGCAGGTAAAGTATATTTTTATTTATGAGGCAGTACTTTAACAGCAAGCGAAGAACGAAGTAGTAATAAACCCAAACCAAGTGTTTCTTCCCCAGCTTCCTTCTTTGTATCTTCTCATCATCATTTATAGTCTGTATCCAAGGGTCTAATTATAGGGGCTTGGGTTGCTAGGCAAAAATTGAGTATTTTGGGAAACTTCCTGTTCACGTTACTTCTGAAAACCAATCCAAAGCCATTTCCTAATAGTCCGTGTACCGTGTCAGTTACACAAAATGTTACACAGTAAAGAAGCAGTCACTGCAAAAGAAGGTGGCCTTCTCTCTGCTGTGTAGCTGACCTGGCACCACTCACTCTTTTTTTGTCTATTCTGGGCAGCACCCAAGTGACTTCTTCCCTCCTGTGGAAAAAGCACCCCAAAATCCCATGTGTGGGATTCCATCCCATTTTGGGATAGAATTAGACTTTGCCCCAAAAAATTATAAAACCTCCTGAAAAAGCTTAGAGAAGGGAATCTTAGAAAAGCTATGCAGTGACAATGTTACAAGAGGAATTTTTATTTTATCTTCATGCTGAAGTGTATATAATATAAAGTATTTAAATGTTATTCATATGGATAAAACTAAACCAGCAGCATGCGTTTCATTTTGATTGTAAATTGTGTCAAGATCACCATTGCATCTGCTAGAAGAATTCTTGAACTGTGAGAGTAATAACCTATTTTTTCTGTCTTTGATGATAAACCCCTAGATTTTCTGCTCAGGATAGGTTTGTGAGTTCACATGAATCAAGACATCACTTTCTTTCAAATCTTCTCCAGAACTAGGAAGAAAGAGAAGATAAAAGGTATAATGATGTTATTTAATCCTGGTTTGAACAATGCCAAGAATCTATCTTTAAGAGAGTCAGATAAGTCTGTGTCTATTCATCGTTCACAGGGACTTGAAGCAGGGCATAAAACCCATGAAATTCACTCTCAGTAACTTAAAATTCATAGAGTTGTAAAATAAACAAAAACAAAGAGAAGATGCTCAGCAGAAATTGCTTCTATTTAGGTTACAATATTAATCTCTTCTCGTCATATAATCAGTTATAACCCTTTCTCTCCTTTTAGGTGTACTTCACCCAAAAGCCTTGCATTTTCTGTCTTTATTCCTGTTGGGGCAGACGCACGAGTGCACTGACTACATACAGCTAGTCAGAATTAACCAGTTATCTTTTTGTAAAATTCATTTAGCATTTTCTAGGAGCAACACATTTTTGTTTGAAAAGCAGATTTTAATGATTCCAGTAGCAAACAGCCAAAATCTTCATAAAATGAGGGCACGGAAATGTATATGCAAATAAGTAGGTTATAGAGGTGACAGCAGAGTTGAAAGACACATTGCTTTTACTCATGGAATTTGACCACAGGTCTGAGCTCTCAAAGCTTGGAATGTATTTGTTTGCCCAGGTTCAGACATGTTTATTTTCTGTCGAGGTTTGCAATAGTCAGGATGCCCCGAGTTTCACAAAGGAACAGTTGTGGATGGATGGTGGGCTTCCTTCTGTGGTCCTCCTGGTTTATTACAAAAATATTCCGTGAGCCAAACGCGGCCAGTGAGAGGCAACCAAAGTTTTCAGCTTCAAAGGACGTAAAATCTCCACTTGTGTTTCTAAAGTTACAGTTAGGATTTTTACTTCAACCCCTAAATTTTAATGAAAAATTTGCTAACGCTGGGCTTCCCTTGTGGAAGTTGGTAAAATCATACAGTATTGGTGAGGGAGAAGCGGGAAAAGAGAATAACCAAGAGCACAAGGAAGAAAAGAAATTCAAGAAAAATGCAAAAAAACCAAGTTTGTGCAAATATATTCCCCAGGAGATTTTTACACTCTTTGCGGATGGGTGGTTCCTGCCAATCAGCAGCTCTACTGAGAAATAAAAGCACAATGTGCAAACTTCTTAATGTAAGGTCATGTAAGTGAAATATTTTGGTCCCACCTGTGTTTGTCCTGCTGCCCTCCCTCTCTGTGCAGGACTGCACAGCGGTGCCTGGACACCTCCACTGAAGGAGGGTTTCAGTTGAGGACCAAACTTGTAATTTAGGCCTTTAGGTCTTGTAATTTAGGAGAAACAGCTTAGTTGACAAGCTGACCGGGACATAATAAATGCAGTTATTTGATATAGTCGCTAAATTATCTGATTTCTGTTTGATTTTATATATCAAAAATGCTCTTAAGTGCCACTGCAAAAATTAAAAAAAAAAAAAATTGGCAGCTGAGGCACAGAATCCTGCTCGGAGTTTGAAAATCCAATTCAAAACATAGAGGAGGTTGACTTGGATCCTGGTTAAACTGACATGTTCGGTAACAGAAGCGGATTATGTAAAAGAATTTGGGAAAGAGCCAAACGCTGGTTTTGGGAAGGGAGAAGATGCAGCGGTTGAGCCAGTCTGTGGCTCTCAGGAGAGCTGAGCTTTGCTCTCCCCCTGCCTCCACCCCCTGCCTGGGGTCGTTTCCCGTATGTATGGAAGCTTTGATAACACAGGGAAACGAAACACTCCCGAAAACACGGTGCAGGCTCAGTGCTGTGCACAGGTGGGGGCATGGTGAAGCCCCTTACGTATTTCCCAACAATTTTCTGGTTGATGGGACAAGAAATGAAAGCGTTCTGCAGCTACGATGGGGTTTCTGTAAAAACCTCTGGTTTTACAGTGAGCTGGTTACTGTTGTGCATCTCTTAAAAAACTGGTGGCTGAAATTCTTCTGTTGAGAGCAAGTCCTCGGGTATCTTGGCTCATATCGCAGCAAAAATCTGGTCTAATAGTGATTTATAGTCTTTAACTATAGAAATATGGACAAAGTCAGTGCTCATTTATCAAGTGTAAGAACAATTATAGGAAGGACCTTGCATTGGAGAATCAAAAGACACTTCGAAAGTAGTGGTTGACCCGGCTTCACGCATTTATAGGAGGGGTGCTTTTCCATTTGGAGAAGCTTTTTTAATTAAAAAAATGAATCAGTTTGCACAAAGTTCTGCTGTAGTTCTCCAGCACAAGCAGGAGCTGAGAGGCTGGATCTCTAGATTCCCTGTCACCTCCCGCAGCCCCAGAGCTGCCTCTCTGGGCTGCAGCTTGCTTCTGCAGCAGGAGATGAAACCCTGCTTTTTTTGATTTCGCTTTTAGGTGTGGTTATTCAGGGGGGCACATCACAGATCCCTTCCCAATTTCTGTGGTATCACTGCTGTCTTTAGAGACCTAGCAAATATGTTTATAAGTATTTTTTACTGTGTCTTTAATGTTCTCAATATGTATTTCATTATAGAATAGTACTCTTAACAACCTTTAATAGTTGCTTTGCTGTACCGTATTAGAAAAACCATTAACATAGTACAGGAAAAAAAATATATTTCTGACTTAATTAAAAAAAGAAACAGCAAAAAATAATTATAATTTCTGTAGTGTCATTAGAGCATGGCCTGGTACTTGAAGCTCAGCCACTCTGCCTAGATGCTGCTACCTGTGGTGGCAGTGGTGGACCTGTACCACCAGTGAGGTGGACCAGCCAACCAGGTCTGCCTGGTGACAGCCTGGAAGGGGGATTTTCTACAGAGGAAATCTGCTCACAGTCCACGCAGCTGGAACTGGAAGTTTCCAAAATTATGGTTGGCAGGACACAGGAGGCCTCTTGGTGATAGTCCAAAGCATGGAGTTATCCATTCTGTGTGTTTCCTGCCATGGGCTCCAGGAGATGACTGTCCTTAACTCAAACAGGTCCCCATGAGGATGGTCAGGCTCAGACCATGCTGCCCAGAGAGGTTGTGCAGACTCCTCCTGAGGAGATTTTAAAGAGACTAAAGCCCTGAGTGAGCTGCTCTGAGCTGGGTCTGCTTTGGGGAGGAGGTTGGACCAACAGCTCCTGAGCTCCCCTCCAGCCTGGATGATTTGGAACATGTGGGTAGAGTCCCCCACAAATCAGTTAGTGGGCCAGGGTACCTTCAAGCTTGGCCCATTTTCACCTGACTCTGAAGCAACACCCTGCACCACAGTGGCTGCAGGGCAAGAGGAATGTGCTGCTGGCATGGGCCACCACCAGGCAGTAGAAGTGCCTCAGATGCCACATTCAGAGGCTGCTCTGTTGGGTGGGTTCATGGGAGGGCTGCTATGGCTGTCCTTGTGTGGCCAATGACACCGATTTGGGCACCCTCAGCGGTGGCACGTGCTGCAGAGCACCTGGCAGAGGAAGGAAATTGAACTGGTGTTTCATTTGTCACGAGGAGATGGCCAGTATGAACTCGTGTGGTACATTACCTGCTGAGAAAGCCAACGGTAAAATTAATTGGCACAAATATGAGATGTATGCTGCTTCTAATCACCTTCTGTGCAATTATATCCAAAGGCCCTTTTTGTGGTCATTCACGGAGCTTAATTGCTATAGTTTAATATTACAATTAAAAAAGGCCTGGAAGGAGAGATGAATATTAGGCTGCTGATGAATGATAATTATCACTTTGTGTAGACAGATGGAAAACATTTCTAATTAAATTATTCTTGTCACATAAATTAATAGCATGATCCAGATAAAGTACTTCTGATTTCACATCTAGACTATTTCTAGGAGCACCAAGTTTGTGCTAGAATTTCAGTTGTCTTAAAAATACCTGACTTTTCAGTCAGTGTAGCAGCTTACAGGCTTCTGCAGTGGAGATGCTCAGCAGTGAGAGAATGATTCAAATGTTGCACGGAGAATAAAGTAAAATAAAATAAAAATATAAAATGGAATAAAACTCTGGAGCTGGCATAACCTCTTAGTTCTACGTGCACGGGGGATTCACAGCTGAAATGGTTCATAGCGTAACTGTCACACATTTTCTTCCTCTGTTAATTTCATCTCCATCTGAGGATTTTTGCAAGACACAAACCGTTAGGCTTGATGCTTTGAAAAGAGGAAAGCTCATTAGCAGCTTTAGGGAAGGGAGTGAGGTGGGCAAGGAGGGTGTGGGTCATTAAGGTCCGAAAGAGAAGGAAGTGTGAACGTTGGAAGAAGAATTACTCAACACGCAATCTGTCCGGGCGCTGCAAAAAGCCAGGGATTTCTGTATATACCTCGCCTTTCTGTCTAATTAGTGAGGTCTGCAATGATTAAAGCCAACGGGCGGGTGTAAAGGTTCTCAGCTGAAGGTGTGGGACTGGATTTCCAGAGGTGGATTATAGATAATCGTTCGGAGATGCCTGGTGGCTCCCTGGCCTAATCGGTGTAGCTGCCACCTCTGGTGCTGAGAGCAGCCCTTTCCAGCAGCCCTCCTTACACATTCGAACTAAGTTTCTAGAGCAACGGCCCGTGACTCCCAACGGGGTATTTTTGAAGGGCCATAAAGTGGGAGATAGACGGCTGCTTTTTGGGGGAAGATAATGGGAATTTTGTGTCGAGGCACTCTCTGTGCGTACGGAGGACTCTCCCTGAGATTTTCTGCGTGCCTGCCCTCTTGCGTGTGCAGTGCATTGCTGCCTACTGTATATATCCAAATTTGGCACGACTGTATCTCTCTAAACGTCGCATTAATCCATCTGTCTGTCACCATGGTAACAAGGCTCCCTATTGATGACTGAAGAAGAGCCGAACCATTAAAACTAAATGTACATGGTTAAAAAAAAAAATGCTCTACACTTGGTGTAGAGCTACAGAGACACAAATGGTCGAAAATGGGCTAATTAATATTTTGTATGCATTATTTTTATTCGTGGTTGTAGATCTGAAATAAAGCCTATTGCTAAAATAATCCTTAAATCTGATCTCTGTTCTTCACATCTATTTATTACATATTCTGCTGAACTCAATATTAAAAAACGTGCATTTTTTTCCAAAGTTTACACATTCCCTGGTATGTATTTGTCCCGGAGGGTGGAAAGATGAAATGAATATATTAAAGATACCAAGTACAAAGCAGATTAGATACGTTGCTGAATATTTTACTGCACATATGCTCCCTCTCTCTCACATCCATGCTTGTAACATTGCCAAAATACACTCGGTAAAGTGCACACATTCATTAAAGGATCAATGTCTAACGGAGCACGCTGTTAGTTAGTTGGACCTGAGATTTTTTGAGAAGCACAATGTAGTGGAAACTCTTGACATGAATTACTGAGCTTCATCAATCATTCTTGGCCAATGAATTTCCATTTTTTATTACACTGGCGCCTGCACGCTATTAACGGAGACTCAAGTCTCTAATTCTATTAGGCTATAAAGAGGTCTTTGGTTTTAGAGCAGAAATAAAGCTTAAAACTAACCACTGACATCTCATCTTCTTCTGTGTTCATTGGGATGGTGCTTTTTGTTCTCTAGAAAGATGCCGTGGATTTTCTTCACCCTTTTCAGAGTTTCTTTTCCAAGCCTCTTTGCTCTGCTCACAAGGTTAACGCTATTAACAACTGGATAAATGAAATAAAGTGGATAAAATGAGGGACCAGAGGAAGAAACAGGAATACTGTGTTTCAGAATGTTTTGCTGCATTCGCTGAGCTGAAAATATAATTCTTCTTTTCTGTGTCAGGATTCACAGCTCTTTTCTCTCTGCTTTAGACTATGGCCCTGGGGTCAGGAGGTTGCTCACAGGTGGTTTTATCAGCCCCGTGGAAGGCTGGCTGGTTGGAAGGTCACATGGGGGCATCGCTCTGTCACTGCAAGGTTGGGGTGGAGTTTGTACACATGTATGTATGTTTTGACCTACGTATATCAGGCAGATTTTATAAAACATGATGTCCTAGTGACCAAACATAGATGATTTGCCCGGTCCCAGGTTATAGGAACCCCTGGGAGATCAGCTGAACCTACTTGGTAAAAGGAGGCACTTGTTGGACTCCAGGGTCTTTTCCCACATGGAAGAGAAGGCTCTGCTTTCACAGTATGTCCCAATACTGCAATGGGACATGTTCCAGGCAGGTGCCATCCTTAAAAAAAATACAGAACTGAAGATCTGTCTTCTCTCCTCCGTGACAGTGCTGTGAGACACACTGGGGATGCAAAGACCACTGGTTTTCGCACCCTTGCATCGCTGCAAAAACCCATTTCCTGCACTTGTTGATACAGCAATGGGAAATCTCTGAATCACCCTCTTCTCTTTCACTTTCTCTCCTGACACTTGGGCAGATGTGGGCAAGGTGCCTGTGTACAGCAGAACAAAGTTCTCCATGTGCTTGCTGCCCAGAGCAGGTTGCCAAGCTGTGACAGACAAGTGCTACTGGGGAGGTTGTGGGTCCTGATGGAGATGGGAGATGCACCAGTATCTCACCCACTAGTAGGGTCAGAGAGCTTTATTGCAGGTTCTTCAAAAGCTCTTCGGGCACCTTCTAACTTTCACCCCTGTTTAAAGCTTATCTAAGGAGGAGTCACATGCCCTGTCAGCCCATCAAGCAACAGAACCTGCCCAAGCAACTTTGAGCATCCCTTAGTCATGGTGGCTGAATTCAGGGCTTCTCCACTGAGGTAGTCTTCATAGCAACACTAGATGAAGCTTTAACAGGTAAGCACTTGGTTTTTATTTAATTTGAGGGGTTAATCGTGGCAAGCTCTTCTACTTATGAAAAAAGGCCTTTCATGGTAGAGGCCTGACCACTGACCTTTGCGAGGAGCATTGCTGGTTTATGAGGTGTTAAGAAGATAAAGAGTTGTATTCTTTGGGTAGGTTGGTGGGGAGGAGAGAGAAACTAGTGCCTTCCATGATTCTGGAAGGATGTGGGAAAAGGAAGCGAGGGGATTGGGGTTTTTTATATCTTGCTGTATAAAGAGGAAACTCTTGCTTTTGTCTTCTTGAGGAGATGCAGAGGAAGGAAGGGAATCGGTGCTTTTTTTTGGTGATGTATGGAGAGAAGAATTCAGCCCCGTGAGCGCTGGTTTGAATGAACCTTCATTAAAGTAGTGCCTTTCTGGCCCTACAGCCCCTGGTGCTGCCCCTGACACACGTTTGCCTGCCATCCCAGGGCTCAGCAGTTGTGCTGAGATGGACCTAGGCAGCCTGAAAGACACAACCTTACGGGGCTAATCCACACTGCAGGGTGCACCAAACCCCCCCTAAAGAGATGGTGGGAGATACATCAGGCTGTAGGGATTCTCCCTGGCTGTGGGAAACTGGCATCCCTGTATCCTGGCAGGCCATGTGGTCAGCAAGCTGAGTGCATGGTCCCTCCCAACACCACATAGGTGTGGTTTGGCTGGGTAGGGGCACTTCATGCAAGATAAAAAAGCTGCAATGCCTGAAATAAACACAGGTTCTCCAGCTTTGCAGAAGCCAAGGTTCTGCAGAGGGGTAGAGAGTGCCAACTACCTGCTCTGGAGGAGTGGAGAATTGGCAATGACATAGTTTTTCTCTTAGTGTAGTTGTAAGAACCGTGTAGACACAGCCTGTGGCAATGTGAACCCCGTTTTTTGTTCCCTGCAATGGGGGACTCCACACTGGGAAAAAAGCTGACAGTATTTTGAGTATTGCTGAAAAAGGATTATATAGGGGTACAGGCTGTGGAGAGTGGCTTTGAGGATCTTGACTATGAACAGACCCACCTTGGAATTGCTGAGGCTAACCTAGACCAGATGCCTCCTGAATATGCGTGGTGCCCAGAATGATGAATAGCAGGTGCTGACTCTGAGACAGGCATCTCGCACGTGGCTTCCTGTGGCCAAGAATTCTTGGTTATCTACTGCTCACCTCAGGTACAGACCTGGTGACACTGGGAATGTTAGTGTCCAAGATGCAAAACCTCTGAAATTATGAAGTATTGGTAATTGCAAGAAAACCAACAATTGGAAAAAAAGGGAAAAAAAAAATCTATTTCATTTAAGTCTAGAAGTTGACAGGCTGAGAGAGTTGGGGTTGTTCAGCCTGGAGAAGAAAAGGCTCCAGAGAGACCTTATAGCCCTTTCTACTACCTAAAGGGGGCTACAGGAGAGATGGGGAGGGACTCTTTATCAGGGAGTGGAGCAATAGGATGAGGGGGAATGGTTTTAAACTGAAGGAGGGGAAATTTACGTTATATTTCAATAAGAAATTCTTTGCTGTGAGGGTGGTGAGACACTGGAACATGTTGCCAAAAGAAGCTGTGGCTGCCCCATCCCTGGAGGGGTTCAAGGCCAGGCTGGATGGGGCTTTGAGCACCCTGGTCTGGTGGGAGGTGTCCCTGCCCATGGCAGGGGGTGTGAACTCAATGATCTTTAAGATCCCTTCCAACTCTAACCATTCTGTGATTCTAAGTGTCTGCAAGGTGTTGAGATGTGACATCTCAAGATGGCTTACCTGGCCCAAGCAGGCTCAGGAGAGGCCTGAGATGCTGTTTCTCAAGCTGTTGCACAAGGAGCAGGTACAGTGGCAGCTGCAGGAAGCAAAATTGGGGCAGGTGGGGTGTGTTTGCTGTGTGGGCTATGCAAAGGTTACCCATGTGTGCTTGGCTTATTCTGAGAACATGCTGTGGTTGGGTATTGTGGTTAGAGCAGACAATTGCTGAGCATTTGCATAATGTGTAACAGGGCTATGGTATGCAGATAAAAAAAGCATGGGATGGATTTTGCACTAAAATATGCTCCTCTGCGTGTGAAGAAAGGATGAGGCTTGTCCACTAGGAAAGCCCTAGCTTTGACCTGCATGCCAAAAGCTAGTCTGCACCGGTTGGACTAGATGAGAATCACAAAAAAATGGAAGTTAAATTGGCTTCCTGTAAATCCCCATGAGCTGCCCTCCATGCTACCAGCAGTTTGCTCATTGTTAGCATTTCTCTGTGGAGGAATCCTTCCTAGTCACAGTTATCTTCGGAAGTGGAAAAAAATCCAAGTTTTTACAGATGATTTCCCCTTATAAGATGTTCCTTCTGAGTAAGGTATCCCTAAAGATCCACCTGCAGGTTCTCCTGCGGGCAGTGAGTTCCAGACTTTCCCCTCTTGATGTCCTCTGTCCCCACTCCTCAGCTCTGAGCAGACACCTGAAGCTTCAGCCATCAACTTTAACAGGTATTCACCATCCCTGAAGCATCCACAGCTGGTGCTGTGAGCCAGGCTTCTCACTGTGGGTATTTGGACACTTCCCTCTTCTACGTGTAACCCCACTTTATAAATTTCCACTCCTAAATAGCTATCTTTGTATGTAAAAGTGAAAAGTTGAGCCTACTTACTACTAACTGAAGCTCTTCAGGCTCAGATATACACACAAGCTTTCATTTGTTCTGATGGTCACCTGGAGCTCTGTGGCTGAGAGGTACCTGGATGAGGATGGTCCACTTCATTGCTCTGAGCTGGAGGGAAGGCAGGCTGAGTGCTCCCCGTGCCCGCTCACACACACCTGTGGTACAAATGAACACGTGGATTTTACACTGGGAGGAACGCTGGTTACTGGTAAACACTTCCATCGTCTTTACATCAAGTCTGAGTTTATATTGTTCTCCCAACTTCACTTCTTTCTGAAGCCAAGATTCTTTTCCTACTATAGTGCTGCTAGTATTCTGTACCTACACTCCTTTTAATCAAATAAAACATACCAAGTCGTAATGCCTCCAAGATTAATCTTTGCATATTATTTATTGCATGAATAATTTTCTTCAGCATTCTGAATGGATTTCCTGGATTTGCTGATTAACAGTTTTATTGGTTTAAGACGTGATTATACTGCTGACTGCCATTTGCCTATTGGAATTCATCCCCACGAATGCTAGTAGATTAGTATTAACTAATTCTGCAGAAATTCAAATTTATAAACTTATTCTCCTATTTTGGTGTTAAAAGCATATGTTCCAAAGCTTTTGCAAATCCCTGGCAGAATTCTGGCCAATTCCTTCTCTTAACCATACAAATAATCCCATACCAATTCTTGTAATAAATTATTGAATTTTTTGAGGAATAATTATTGGTTAAAATAATTAATAGCTAATAATAGAAATTAGGAAGAAATTAGAAATCTTCCTTCTATTAGGAAGAAATAGAAAAATGTCTTATGAGGCCCACCTGAGCAAGCTTCTGAGAATGCTTAGAAGTGAGCCATTATATTGACTGCAATATGAAATATATATTTATTAAGTGAAAATCACATTTCCATCAGAAGATGGTGCATCAAGAAGTAGTAGTAGAAGTAATTGCTAAGACTCTGGTGCCATAAACACATACTAGTTGGGCACAAGCTTCTGAGCAAAGTCCATCCATTTGAGCGTTCACAGAAATACAGGAATGATCCCTGTAGTAAATAAATGAACAAAAATAGCAGAAAAATGTTTTTGGTTTATGCATCTGATCACACTTGTGTATGATCAGTATCACATTTGATTGGCAGACTTCCTTTCTGTACCGCAGTGTTGTCAGCCATATGATTCATGAGTCATATCTCATCCTTTGTATACAGAGCTCATTGAATATTCAGATTCTGCAGAGTATAAATTATCAAGTAAATGAAATATTTTTTTTATCCTGTTTTGGGGAGAGGGAAGGGAAGCTTTCCAAATTTGAATTTTTCAGTCCTTACAGTGCTGCACCTCTGAGTCTCTCATGGCTTATTGTCCTGAAAACAATAGGTCTGAGAGGTGTAAAATGACCTGTTCTCCCTTATTCTTTTTGCTCATTGTTTTATGATAGGAAGGTGAGCAAGGGGAGTGGGTATGAAACCCAAGGCCGACATTCCTGTTTGCTGAAAGAATGTATATGCAGTGGGAGAGGGGGAGGTGAAGAAGAGACACAAACCCAAGTGGAAGGTGGGGAAAGGAGTATGGGAAAGAAAAGAAAGGAACAAGAGAAAAGCAATGAGATAATACTAAATCTTCCCCCGTTAATGATGCTGAATTTGTGACAATGAAGCATTGAAGAGATTTTCAAAAGCAGTTAGTTCCATTTTGAGACGGCCTAGTTAAGTGTTTAATGATGCAGATAGCCCCCCTCTGGGATTTTCAGAACTCTCTAATTGCCTAATTCCTCCAGGAAAACCATTATGTATTTTGTGTCAATCCATATAAACACACATCACGCATGTGTTCCACTGACAGCAACAGAGGGTTCTGCTGTAAATGCTCAAAGTGTGTAGTCAATGCTCAAAAAAAAAAAAAAACAAACCCCCAGTGAAACAGCCCACGACTGTAATTATAAAGGTGGCTTTTCTCAAAATGAGCATCACGCTCCGGCATGAGCTGGATGGCATCACTTCCCCCACGCCACTGCAGAGCACAGACTCCTGCTTTCCCCACAGTACTGTAAGCAGCTGTTTGCTGAGGCAGCAGAGAAGGGAGAGGAAGAGGCAGCTAGAGAATATACACGGGGGAGGGCAAAAAAGGTTATATATGAGATAAATGGGAAAATATTTGCTGTTATTCTTTCGTCAACCCGGAGCCCAGTCCTATCTATAGCCCCCAGGTAGAAAACTGGAGGGAGAAAAGAAACACCTGTAAAAGGGATATTCTTTTACACAGGAGATATTAGTTAAAGAACTTTATCTGAAAATATTTTTACTATTTTAATTGGTTATTTAAAATAATTACAGTTAACAGCATCATTTTAATTACATGACCATTTATAGGTGTGTATTTTATTATTTATTGTTTTGTTTCCTATGGGAACAGACTTACGCAATTGTTTAAAGTGTTGGTCAAACACTCTGCCTCTCCCCAAAGGAAGACTTTGGAACTTGCTCGGCTGAATAGGAGAGTAGACGTATAACTAAATTCTTAAAAGTTTCCTGAAAATCAATGGAAGAAAGACAAATCGATGGGAATGCTGTGGAAAGCACTTGGTCCTTATGTTCTGCCATCCCGAGCGAGTCATGAGGAGATGGCTGGAGCTTATTTAACAGCCCACCATGACCCAAGGGAAAGGTCCTGCTCCCACTTCCTTATCTCTCTTTAAACTCTGTGCTGCCTCCTCTCACTTCTTGCCAGCCCTTGCACCTATGGGATGCCTCCATGAGCACTTCTGGTTGAGCCTGAAGTTCGCTGGCAGCCTAGAGCAATCTTAACAGTCCAACTCTCTGCCCTTATTTTATATCTATTTAAATTTATATTATATATAAAGAGTAAAAGACTTTCCTCTCTCACTTCCCTTTCCCTGGGCAATGTGTTCCTGCTCCTCCTTTGTACCAGCCCTGGATGCTTTGTCATGTCCTTTGCTGAGTCATTTCAGCATGATAAAGTGACAGAAAATTAACTTGGGGGGGGGGGGGGGGGGGGGGAGGAAGTGAATAGTTTTCTATTTCTGCTGATAATTTAGTACTAAGACAGCTCAGCAAAACATCCAGAGACTGCAAGGGAGAGGGGTGGAAGGGTCTGAGGAGAACTGCCACCCTTCACTGCTAGTTTAGGAGCAGGGAAAGGGGGAGAGAGGGAGACTTTCCTCCCTTGGTGCCACTGAGCTGCTCCTTCTGGCTCAGCCACTCACCCACCTTAATGTCACTTTGCTTTTTGCCATTTGGGGGCAGCCAGCTGGCCCCCAGTCAGCGTGTGTGCAGCTCCCAGTTAGCCACAGCACGCGATTCTCTTGTCACGTGGGGAGCGTCATGCGGACCGTGGGGGGAGAGCGAGGGTCTTGTGATGGGGAAAGGAAATCCAGCTCCGTTCCATCCACTGCTCAGACAGACACTTGTTTTAATATTAACAGTGCTGAACACCAAAAAAAAATGAGGCCTGGCTGAGTAGTAAGGAGTTTATCAACGGAGACACCTAGAAACTGGCAAGCAGATGTGCTGTGAAGAGTACAAACGGGTATGACCCCTGATCATAGTTTTATTTTTCTGAAGTACTAAGTTGATTTCCTGTACATATTGCAAAAAAAAAAAGAAAGAGAAAAACCAGGAAAAATAAAAAAGAAACTGGTTCTAAAGAGGAAGTTTACTGAAGAAAAAGTTCTAGTTTGATGAACTGGGATTAGAATAAACATGTATGAACCATGGTAATCAAAATCAGTAACGTGGATGCCTGGCCTTCACTGAAGTATGCCGAAATTTCTGTGTCATGCAGATGGGTTAAACGATGCTGGTCTGCATCAAGTGACAATGAACACAAGGTACTTCACAGGGAAGCAAAACATCAAGCCAACTGTAATTCATTCTGCTGTTTGAGCAGCGTGCTCAAATACATGATGTAAGACTGAGGAACATTATTTCCTGGCTTCAGTGAGGGAATGTTTGATGTGCTCAAAGATTGATATCACTGGAAAATTTGGGGTTTTTTTTTCCCTCATGTAACTGTACTTTCCTGGCCCTTTCTTTTGGTTGGCTCATGTTCTGGGGCAGCTTTCCAGAATGAATGACTTTTTTTCTTTCCTTCACACAAATCAGAGCAAGGAGAAACGTTAAACAGGGTTAAAATATAGGAGTTTTCAAATTGTTTTAAAAGCAACTTTAAAGAGGCGTTGCTAATGTGTTCATAATGTTTTCAAAAGCATGTCAATAACACTCTAAATTCCAGTGCAACACTGGTACTGATTAGGGACTAGAACAGGGACACACTATCATGTGAAAAGTACAACGTCTAGCACTGGATGATCCTGGTAGAATCAAGGCAGAGTCACTACTGAAAGTAAAAGTGTGTTTGTTCTTTGAGTTTGACTTCTAGAATTATTTTTCCAGGCATTCCTCAAATTTCTTATGTATATTTCTTTCAATTAATATGACTGAAGTTCACTTCCCAACTGTAACATCTTAAAACCCAAGGGAAATACCGTGGAGTAAGACAGCAGCTTGAGTGAGGTGCTGGTATTGTTTACAAATATTTTCCTTCTGAAGAGTGTTTCTGAAATTAGCCTGAGTGTGTGTGTGTGAAGATAAGCCAACAATGACATTTTTACATAAACTCTTTGCTCTATTTGCAAATGTCTAAAATATTTCATAATCTCAAGAGAGAATAGTGCCATTTGATATTATACAAGTCATTAATATGGTCAAAGCACTGAAGACACCTCTCCATCAATATGCTAATAAAAACCTGATGAAAACGAAAAATCCTTGTCAATGAACCACAAAATTTCTGTCAGCAGCCTTCTGCTGGCATATACTGATGCTGTATTTGTGAAAATAGAAAGAAAAGTTATCAGCTGTTTATAAAGAACATTTCAAAGAATAAAAAATGAGATGATATCTAAGTTATGAGACACAGGCAAACTGTTGAAAACAGGCACTAGAGGAGGTGGAGTTGGGAAGGAATAATGCAGCAGCATCTATTACATGTGGAAAAAATGAGGCCAATGCATTTGCAGAAGAGATGGTATCAGAAACTGGTTTTACATCCTGCTGCCCACTTGCCAAAAAACCTCCTCCTTTACACCTTGCAGAGGGAGACACCCTCCGTATTTTTCCCATGTGGCTGTAACATTTCCAAAATTATTCTTGTGTATCAATAAAATGTATCATAGACTCACCAAGTGAGTATCTACCAGACTACTCTGTATAATTTGGTTATCAAAGTAATTAATTCCCTCCAGGGAAGGGAATATCCAGTACTGGTCAACCTGTTCCATGGTTCCTTCATTACCAGGCACTGTTTATGGACAAAGAATTAGTTTATCATATTAAAGGGATAAATATTCCATTCCAAAAATAGAAATGGAATTATGAGAACAGAAAAAACACTGCCCATGTACGAGAATTCAGCTGCATCCTCATGCTGGGTTTTTTTGGTGCCTCCTAGGATGACATTCAAGCACGAGAGATACAGGCTGAATGTAACATCTCTTAATTTTATCTGGAAATCTGATCCACATCCTTTGGGGATTTTTGAACTGAGGGGTTGATTCCTACTGTGTGTCCCAAACTAGTCCATCCTCTGCGGGTACAAACCTTTGTAAAAGGGGTATCAGAGTGAAACAGACCCTTGTTGGCACAGTGCGTGCCCCCTTATCTCTGCCAGTTCATGGAGAACCTACAAGGCCCAAACATCAGCAGGCAGCTGCCAGAGTGGCTCTGCCTTCGCTGTGGGAAGTCCCGGTCCCTGGGGCTTCCCGCAGGTGACCCCGCTGCTGGTGCCACGTCACGCCGGGGCGGGCGCTGTGCGTGGAGGGCGCGGGGCAGGGCTGCGTTTCTGGAAAAAGCTTTTCCTCCGCGGCTCCTACCTTTCTGGGATGTGGCGCCTCAGGAAGCCAGGACAGAGTTAAGTGGTCTGGACACACACACCCCAGCCTTGGGGGACCAGCCCGGTTCCTCCTTAACCCAGCAGCGTTAAGGGAGCATGTGGACGCCGCCGCTAAAGCGGAGGAACGTGTGCGTGTGTGAGCAGGAGCAGGGACAGGCGCCCCTGGGCCCACCTCAAACCGCTGCGGCCCGAGGGCTTTGGGCGGGCGGGACACCTCTGGTTACACGGAGGGACCGGGCCTGACCAAAACACAAACCCGCACACAAACGGCGGCCACAACCGCGCCCTGATATCCCTCGGGGGATATCAGGAGGAGAAGGCAGGACGCCCTCGGGTGAACGGCGCCCCGTCGGGCCGGTGGAACTCACCTCAAGCCCCACACGGGGCGGCAACCGCCCTCCCAGAGCTCCCGCGCCGCCCCGCCCCGCCGGGACGCCTCGCAAAGCATGCTGGGGCTTGTAGTCCCCCCCGGCCGCCCTCCCGCCTCCGGGTCCCGTTCGCGCGAGGGGAGCAGTGAAACTACAACTCCCAGCGGGCGGAGGGGCGCGCCCCTGAGCCGCCGTGTGGGAGCCCGCACGGGGAAGGGAGGCTGGTCCCGCTAGGTCGGACCGGGCGGGGCTTCTTTCTCCCTGTCGTTCGGCCCCGCACAACTCGTTCGCCTTCGGCCCGGCGGCTGCTGCTGCAGGGGAGGACGGGGACGCCGCCGCCGGCGGAGCTCGCTGGCAGCTAGGCGGCGTGGGCAGAGGGGAGGGAGGCGGAGGGCTGAGCCGGCGCCCCGCGGCGGGGGAAGGGAGGGGGCGGGAGCGGGGACTCCGGCGCGGGCACCCACCGCGCTCCCCTGCGCCTCCGGCCCGCTACCTGCGGGGGCGGCGATGGGGAAGAGTTAGGCCGGGGAAAGGGCTGGGCTGGGCACTGGTGTGGGGAGGGGGAACACGTTGGGAAGCGACCGACCGGCGGCGGGGACCTGTTGTGTAGGGGGGAGGCGGGGGTTAAGCGCGGCGGCGGGCGTGAGGCGGGGGAGCGGTTCGGCGGGGAGGGGAGGAAAGGAGGGAGGGAGAAGAAAGAGGGAAGGAGGATGAGGACCTGCTCCCGGGGCGCTGGTGTCTGTCGGCGACCGGCCCTGCCCCGGGCTGGCTCGGGGGAGTCCCCCGCGGCGGAGCCGTGAGGGGGGAGCAGGGCCCCGGTCGGTCTTTACCCCCCCGTCCCCCGGCGGCGGCCGCTTCCCGCTGGAGCCCGGCTTCGGGAAGAAGAGAGAGCCCGTTGAAGTGTTTCTCGGAAGCTGGAGTTGCAGCCTGGTTTCCTCCTCCTTGCTTTTTCTTTTTTTCTATTTTTTTTCCCCCTTTAATGATTTGTGGAGCGTGTCTCCGGAGGGAACGTTTTTTTAGGAAGGGTCGTTTTATTTTTATTTTTTTTTTAAAGCAAGGGAATCCGTGGCGCGAAGGAGGATTTATAACAAATCTCTATGAATGATAGACTCCGTTGCTAAACCTTGCCTTGACCAACCTTCTGACCCTCCGAGAGATCTCTCAGGGTGTGTGTGGGAAGGAGGAAAAAAAAATAATAATTAAAACCCCTCCCATTTGAAAATAAACTTGAAAAAAAGAGACTATTTTTTTTTTAATTATTATTATTATTGGACAGCCGAACTGCTTTATAATTACTTTGGTTGGTTTTTTGGTTTTGTTTTTTTGGGGGTATTTTTTGAGGTCTTGTTTTGTGATAAGTTGTTTTAAAAAGGATTGTCCTACGTGGTGGTTTTGTAACTGGTGGAGGAAAGAAGGAGCCCCCTCTCCAGCGTTTCTGATGTGACAGCTTTGGTTTCTGAAGAGTTAACTGGTGTTTGCATGATACACCTATTGCTAGTCTGGTAGCAGACTTTTTTCGTCTTTTTTTTTTTTTTTATTAATAACTGGGGCTGGCGGAGAGGGTTATCTCGGTCAGAAGAATATTTGCACATACTTACATATTGTATATATTTTTGGTGGGGTTGTCCCCACATTTTACTCTCTCGATGACTCCTGGAGGTGGTGGTGGGCCCATGAAAGACTGTGAGTACAGTCAGATCAGCACGCACAGCTCTTCGTCTCCCATGGAGTCTCCCCATAAGAAAAAGAAATCGGCTCCCAAGAGAAAATGGGAGGTTTTTCCTGGAAGAAACAAATTCTTCTGCAATGGGAGGATCATGATGGCTCGGCAGACTGGAGTCTTCTACCTGACTCTTGTTCTCATCTTGGTCACCAGTGGACTCTTCTTTGCATTTGAGTAAGTGACATTAAAATCTTTATATCATTTTTCTCTTCCTCTAGTTAGTTATTTTCTGGCTGAAAGCAAAGTAAACATGTTTATCGATATGCCATAGAGAACACTGACTGAATTCAGCCCATGTTGGTTTATATAATTGAAATTATGGCCTGATGAGATGCTGAGGGACGCATTGGTCCTGTTTTGGTTACTGTACTCTGTGGAAAACTGATGTGTGAGGATTTAGGACGTAGAGCTTTCATACCATAGGTTTCCAGTTCTTGCTGATGTTGCAAGAGGAGTGGAAAAGAGCAGGTTTGGGATTGTCAGGAAATGATGTATCTTGTCTGTTGATTGCTCGGCTGAGAATCAAAACTGGCAGGTGCAAAAATACTGACCCGTTGTCGCAGAACTGAATGCAAGAAAAGCAATATCTTTCATTAGTTTATAAATTAGGTCCTTTTTTTTTTTCCCTTCTCCTGAAGTGATTAAATAGCTTGTAGATAAGAATTCCAAGTCAGTAAAACAAGCAAGAAAAAGACCTGTACCTAGCTTTTGTGTGTACCTAGCTTTCCACCACTAGGTAACAGCATTACTTTCTGTTTGTGATGAGAACTTGTATGTGAGTCTGGTCTCAGTTTAAGTTCTGCTTGTTCTGGAGTTTTAGATAATTTTTTTTTTCTAAAGCAGGGGTCTGGTATCCTCCTGGGGCTTTTTTTCTGGGTTGCTCTGGATCTTCAGGAGTCCTTTTCATCTGTACAAAGTGAACATGCAGTGTGACAGCAAATCAAATGTACTGATTTTTGCACTTATGTTGGAGTGGTTAAATTAACTACACATGACAATAAAAGATTAGGCACTTGCTATGAACAGTACAGTTGAACTTTTATTTATTTTAAAGCCCTGAGTACAAAGGTGCTCATGGTACCGAAACAACTAGCTATAGTAATAACCGAATTCTTTTTAGACAGTTAATGCTACTTTACCATTTTAAGATATTGTAGCTTGATTTGTGGTTTGTGGCAGGAAAAAAATCTTCAAAATATGTATACGGCTCATGCTATTTTCTTGAATAGAAACTGTTATTCATAAGTAAGCTTCAGCACTGCTACCAGAAATTCTGTATGGTTTGCTCAGAGATACAGTTGAAAAACAAAGGTCATTCATTACTTGGAGTCAAAAATAGTGACATTAACAAACCCTACATTTTACCAGTTGAATTTAGACCATCTTAACGTACCAATAGCCGTAAAGAAGGTAAAAATGCTTAGCAGGTACTAAACGGTGGCTAAATATATATGTGAGCTCAGCAGATGAATTGTCTTTAGCGGACTCCAGATTACTTTAGAGGGATTTATTAATTGTAAATCTTCTGCAGACATTGGGAAGTTGCTTGAATATCCTTTGAGTCGTTGAAATAGCGCAGTCAACGCCGGTATCCAGGTACTGCAGGTGTGTTTGCTTTCCTGCTCTTAAAGAGGTGTTAAAGCTGTAACCTGACAGTGTTCCATCAGGGCTGGGTGCTGCTCTCTTCTTGTTCGCCAGGATGAGGATGAGTTTTGGGAAGGTTTTCTGTGTGGGCTGACACAGGGGTCTGTGCATCCCCTTCAGCAGAGCCTCAGCAGAGCCTCTGATGTTCATCATCTCCCGATTTCATTACTGCTGTGAGTTATGTGCTCTGCCAGAGTCGAACTCGACAACTTCTGTCATGTCTTTGAGCTTATTTGCAGTGTAACCGTATGCGATGGGATAGGTTTTTAATCAAGCTACAGCATTTGGATATATAATTGGCGCTTACTCTAACTGAAAGTCTTGAAGCAGGGGAAAAAAAAAATCTTTGGCTTTATGTAACTATATAAATTCTGTGTGTCTGTACTGGTTTTGAGTCATTCTTGTGTCACTTGGACTCTCCTTTTAAGGAAAATCGAAGTAGAGGGTGACAATGATATTTCATTTTTATAATAATAAGGTAGATTTTGGCATTTAAAAAGCACTCGCACTGGAAAATTATTACTCATCCCCTGAAGGCTAATTAAGAAACAAACCTTAAGACTATGAGAATGGTCTTCAGCATGTTTTGATGTTTGAGCTGTAGAAGGTTGTTAATGTTAGGAAGAAAAGAGAGGCTCTCTTTGATTAAACAGTACTACTTTGAAACGCTTTCTAATTGCATCTCTTCACAGTAGTCTGAAGTTCCTAGTTACTGACTGGTGGATAACATCTTGAATTGTTAAGAGTGTCACTTCCATTATTTGGCTGATCTGGTTATGATGCTGCTCATTAACCAGTCAGTTAGAAAACACCAGAGAAATGTTTCAACCCTTTGTATATACATGGGGAAAAGTGATTTTTAAATGGGCATGTGCCTTGTGTGTCTGAACTGTAAGATCAAGCTGTCCTCCATTGCAGAGGAAGACACCCTCTATGTTCTTGGAATTGTTTGCTCTTTTGCTATCATTGAAATAAATTATTTTGTTCCCTTTGATTTTGGAAACTGGAAAATAAGTACTCATGTTCCAAATCATTCCTTGGTTGCAGACAGTGAAGAGAGGGAGTAGGAAAGAGGCAACTTTGACAGCTAATTCCCGGGAAAGCATCGTGGTAACATAAACACTTGTCCTTTATCCTCTTGGCTTCATTAGTTCCTCTAACATGATTTTCCCTCCCTTCTTTTATTTTACTCTTGACATTCATTCATCCGGAGCAGAATCTCATGTAGTTTGGAAACCTCTCCAGTGGTGAAATGCATTTCTCTGAAAGGCATCAACAAATCCTAGCTCTGCAAAAGCAAACGTATGTCATACATCTTGACCTGTATAGCTTTTGACATTGAACCGTGCTTTTGTAATCTTTGTTTCTTCATATTTGTGCTTCTCTGCTTTTTCTTGCTGACTTTTTCCAGCTTGTTTTATTCCTTTCTCTCTGTTGACTTTTGTCTCTCATATACTCCAACTACATCACGACTTATTCTTTTTATCATTTCACTGTTCTTCTTCATTTTCAAAGAGGTAAGCCAGGCATTTACTTAAAAGAACAGCAACAAACCATAAGCTTTCAAGCAGGTGCAGTATTTATGATTCCTGCCTCCCTCCCCTTCCAAAGGAAAAGAATACAAATAACAAGCAGTTTTATTTCCGTAACTTGTCTATTAAGTGTAACATGAATTATTGCAAGTACTTTTTGGTCCCAAGAGCGATGCTGTGCTTGAGGTATTATTAAAAATAATGCCTATTTCAAAGTGCTCAAGATGAGGCACCACAAATTGCTTGTCTTTAAAATCTAGTAGTGTTATCTTGGAAATATATTTCCTAACTCTAACCTTGTGATATTTATCTGTTTTTCTTGCAAATATGGCTTGATGTTGAACTTCCTTTTTCCCCTTTGCCTTGCCCCATTACGCAGGCATACGTATTTTTTTAAACTATTAAGTGCTAACGTAAACTTAATGTAACGTAGCTTCATGAAGAGTTTGGAAAACAAATTCCTTTCCCCAGAGCAAAGATGGCATCTGTAGCTGAAGGGCAGATCTCACTTCTGTACCTAGACAGTTCAACCACTGTTTTTACATATATGCAAAGTCCTTTGTTGGTGCAATAGAGGCAAAGCTAAGGCACTTCATACCTAACTGAATAAAAGCAGAAGGTAGAGATACATTAAAGATAAAAGAACTCTTTAAGCCTACGGTCATTTGAGGGTGCCATTTTTGTAGGTTACAGAAAAGCAAAATGGAGGCTGAATGACATTTTTTTAGCACAGTAGGATATGTAAACCAGGCATATCGTTTAATCTGGTTGTTAAATGGCAAGGCTTGTATGGCTGCACGAGCTTCACGAGTTCCAGAGGGGTGGCAGAGGAGCTTGGCTGCCAGTGTCTGCCAGCTCCCTTCCTTCTTGGGCTTCACAGGGAGGAACATGTCTCCACCTGACCTGCTGCAGTTCAGGCAGGCAAATTCAACTTCCCCAAAAAGGTGGGTTTAAACAAAGACACTGACTGAGCCGAACTGATTCGGGCACAGTCATGTTTTCTTCTGTCAACTCGGTTGCAGGGTGAGCAGCTCTGGGAGAAGCTGGAGCAGATGGTAGGATGCTGGAAGGGCTGCAGCAGAGCAGCTCTTTTCTCTGTAAGCCTGAGTCAGAGCCCTCTCACTCCTGATACCGTTTCACACTTCAGCAAACTGGAGATATTTTTTAAAATTTTTTTTTAGGCCAAGTTAAAAATTGATTATTTTTGTATGTGTGTGTGTAATTGCACTGTCTTTCAAAAGGTGGATGTTGGAAAATTGTTTCAACTGGGACTGTTTATGTGCATATGTGCGTACAAATCGTTGCTTCCTATCTGCTGGCAGCCTGCTCCGAGCCTCCCACTTTGAGAAGAACCAGTGTGACTGGAGGACACCCGTGAGTCACGCTTGCTGGTGCGCTGTAGATTGTTCAATATTAGACTTTTACAGCACAGGCAAAGTGGTGTCACTCGCTGCTTGCTGTGACAAACCCCTCCGTGTAAACACTGATGTCAGGAAGCAGAGCGTTTCCACTGTGGTATCAACAATCTTCATTTTTATGGCAAATGTTTTCTGCTCTTGCAAGAGGTGGCTTCTTAGCGTGAGGTCATATGCCAAGTAGGTGAAATGTTCTTCATCTCCTAACCTGCTTTATCTTTCTTCCTCTGCCCTCGAGGTGAGTAGGTTACTTGCATCTTCTGATGACCATGTCCTTCAACTACGGGTTCCTTGGAAGGAAATGCTACCGATCCACCTTCAGCTGCTAAAGGCAACTACAAACATGTAGGGCATTTCCTGATGAAGATGTAAAAATGGATTTTAAAGCAAAAATCATGGCGTGTAAACTAAAATGATTGTTAGAAGAGGACTGCATCTTTTTGTACAGGGGAGGTGGTAGCCACCTGTAGTGCACAGGTTCATAGGTGAATGTGGAGATAAGTAGGGATGGTTTCCCCCCCCCAGTTTTCTTTTTTAAAAAAGAAGTATTTGTTATTAAAATTATACCATATAGAAATATATATTTCTATTTCTTGTTTTGCCATATTATGCATCTCTGATAACTTAGTGAAAAAGACATAGATAGGGATAGAGTAATTCTAGTATGTTGGGTTTACTTCTTGTTCTGTAAGAACTTGAGTTCTTATATAGAGTATATAATATAGAAACTCAAGTTTATATAGATCTACCAAATGATACGACTAATTCCTAAGGGATGGTATACATGTCTTCTCTGGAGACATTCAAAACCCGCCTGGACATGTTCCTGTGCAATCTGCTCTGGGTGGACCTGCTTTGGCAGTGGGGTTGGACTAGATGATCTCCAGAGGTCCCTTCCAACCCCATATCATTCTGTGATTGCAACCAGATGTTGTTTATTCTTTGCACCTAAGTTACCCTGGAAATGTTAACTGTCAGAATCAAATACCTTTCAGGTATGACGTATATCTAATACTTTTTCTTTGATAAAGGACTTCCTTTTCCTTGGATACAAAGAAGTTTACTTAAGGCTCCCAGTGATCTGTGGAGGTATGTCTGCTGAAGTTTCTCCCTGGCCAAAAGGAGAACAGTTTTGTCCTACCCTAAAGTAGCACCTCACTGAGCAGGTACTTTGCTTTAAATTTTTAATCCTGCTTTGAATGAATGATATGATATACATTGAAATCCTTTTACCCAGAAATGTACTAATAGCATTTGATATTAGGTCATGCACTTCTGCTTCTCAATGCTAGGTCTATTCATGTGGAAATGGATAATGATTAAATGCGTCGTTTTTCAGAGTAAAACTCTGTGAGGAGAACGGAAGGATAACCTCTCTTGTTTTTTGGAAGTTGAACCTTCTTTAGTTCCTCTGAAACCACAGGAATTTGTTATGGTTTTGTAACACTAACTCCTTTTCCAAAAGAAGTGTTAAACAGCTTTTTTGTTTTTTTTCTTGAGGGTAGGGGTTTTTTGTTTGGCTTTTGGATTTTTTTGTTGTTATTGGTGGTGATTTTTTTTTGTTTGGTTGGTTTTGTGTTTTGTTTTTTGTTTTTTTTTTAATTCAGTTTAGTTGATGGCCTCTGTCTACCATTTATTGAATAAGACAAGTTTTGAACATAATTTTTGGTTGTTCATCTTACTCCTTTCTCACCAATAGTTCTACTTACATGTATACCCTTTCTTTGCAGAGGTGGAGGGAAATGAAAATAGGGATTATAATGGTGTAAGAAGTGATGTTGGCTTCTCAGATACCATGTCCTCTCAGGACCTTGAGGAAATCACTCTGTAGCTTTGAGCCATTGACACACATGCATTTTTAGAGTGAAATGTGAAGTTTTGTGATCTCCCTTTCCTGATGTCACCCCGATCCTTTGGAGAAAGTGGAGAGGTTCCAGCACAGCCTGCTGGGTGGTGATTTTCTGCACTCATCATAGCTCAGCATGATTGTTGTGTAAGTAGGTGTAAATTCTCACCTGGGATATTTGATATCCCCGCCAGACTGGAGGAGAAAAGCTAATTTCTAAAGTTTGGTTATTCTTACCTATATAATTGTCTTCAAATATTTACAAATGTTGATGGACAACACTTCTGAACATGTTCAGCCTCCAGAATGTGAGGTCAGACTTGTCATTTTGTGACAGTTGTCACAAATCTATCTTAATTTATCTCTGAAACGTTCAAGGTTTCTATTGTTGATGTAATCAGTTTTGGTTTGTCTTTCTCTGAGTCGGGACTGTTGCCCCTTTATCTGAATGGATGTCTGCCAAAGGTGTATCTTCTGGAGACTAAAGACAGTCATATTAAATGTATTTACACTACTGAAAAAATAATTTCTATTAGTTCTTCTTGGAAGTCTGGTATTGCCATGTGACCACCTCTGAGACTCTTCTCACATGAACCCTGCAGAAATTTTCACACCTTGTTTGAAGGAGTGATGACTTCTTTTCCAAATGTTTTCTCAAGTCACTTTCTCAGGAATCGTGTTACAGGTTTAGATTCATGCAAAGTATTCTTTTTACTCATGTTTAAATTTGGACTAGTGATGAAAAAATACCTTTGTTGCTACATCATTTATTTTCTATCATAGTGCTGTTGCATTATTATTTTGTAAATGCCATTTCATACAAAACAAAGTACATTGGTAGATCTGGATGCCTGAGAAATTATCTTCCTTTAGAATGAAAACAGAAAATATTAGTGTGTTCAGAACTTGAACCGAACTGCTGTTCATTTTCTTTTTTCTTTTTTTTTTTTGAAAAAATATTAAAAATATTTGGGCTTATTTTTAGATTCAGTAGAAACTAAAATGCTGAAATTTCAAGTGCACATTAAATACATAAATTCTGTTTTAACACCTAAGTTATACCTTTTAAGTAGTTAAAACCAACAACAAAACAAAGTTTCTAGTAGAAACAAGCTCTGCATTCTAGTGCAGCATTAAACTATTTGTTGTATCATTCAAAGATGAACTAATTAATGAGAAAGTGAAGATGACTGCGGGAGAGGAAAAAGCTGAGAACACTTTTAACTTTCTAAGCTGCATGATTGTTTCAAAATAGCCCAATCAAAAAAACCACTGGCTTAAAATACTGGTGCATTCTGATAAATTGCTTAAAATGTTATAACAACTTTATCTAGGCAATTTTTGTTGTCCTGATTGATGATCTATCTAAGTGAGGCTGTAATAGCTGATGATCACTTAAGTTCCAGGCTGCCAGTAAAGATTTGTACATGTCAATGCTGCTCATCTTTTATTTGGTAAAGCTGATGGAAAAGGGAAAAAAAAAGAAAATAATCCTCTGAAGTCAGCTGGAACTACCAAAGTTTATTAAACTTCATTACTTTTTTTTCAGAACTTAATATGATAACTGTAAAATCATTAAACTTTTTACAAGGTAAAGAAATAGACTAAAATTAAGAAATCAAGATGAGGCCCTATGTGTAATAGCCAAAAATAAAATTCTGTTTGTGTTTCTCATGTCGCAGAAGCATTAAATGCTGTAATGTAAAACATACTTAGGGAAGGAGGCTGAAGTGTTTTGGAGTTCCAGCTTTGTGACTGTCCCTTACCCTGTTGTACCTCCTCGTAGTCCTGTTCATGCCACAGTTCCCAAGCTAAGGGGGCTTTGTGTCTGTGAAGCCCCACCATGGGCTTCCTGCAGTCTGTGTTCCTGGAGATCTTGCCCAGTTGCATCCCATAACTTTTAACTACCACGTCGACACGGTGCTGTGGTGCTGTAGGGTTATTCAGCTTCTAGATCCCCAATCGCTTCCTTTTTCATCAGTGTCCGTAGGGTTTGTTCATGTTACTGTGGGATGTTGGCTAATGAGGTCTTACATAATAAGCTTGGCTAACGAGATCACACCTGGTTTTGTTTTATGGTTTTCCACTCCTGCCCTCCCCGTTAAGTTGCTTACTGCAATAAATGCTTCCAGTTCATCTGCTTCTTTAAATTTTACTATGATTTTTTTTTTATAATACTTTTCAAAACACAGAATACTGAGAACTTGAACTCAGAAGTTAAGTTGTACATAAAATCTCCAGTTTATTAATTTCATGTTATAGTTTAAGGGCAAGATAACACTCTTTATGTTGTCTGCGTTGGGTGAATGTATGAAATAAACGTGTTTAGTATACGTTTCTTATATATATCAATATATCTTATATATATCGGTATATATCCATTCTTAAGAGAACAGAAATACTAGAATTTGTTATTATTTTAGCATAAGCACTCAGTACATTAGTAGAAGACATGAAAGTAGATTAAACAACATTGGCAGGGGTCGGAAGCTTTTTCCCCTGCTAGGAAAAGGAGCGCTAATACAAAACTTCCGTTTCCAATTGTGATAAATTTTGTGTACCCTCTTTCTGAGCTGTCTGGATATCAGAGAATTGCACTCCTGGTCGTGTGTGTTCAGTGCAGTTGTTAGATATCCCACTGGTTTTGAATATGCCGTGTTTCAGGGTAGAAGCACGTGCCAGACCAGCCTGCACTTAAATTCTGCTGGCATGTTTGTTTGTGCTCACGGTGTGGGTTTTCATGGCGCTACTGTCTATGCATGTTCCTCTTTAAATACTGTTTTTTTGGCAAAAAGAGCTTTCTAGTGTTGAATTAGAACATGGAAGAGTTATAATTTTCCCTAAATTGGAAGTAAAGGACTAAGAAGAATAGTAAAAGGTGGAATAGCAGTGAATTCCCTCTCATCATTACTGCAGCTCTATATTAAACTTGCTTCTTGTGAATGTGGTTTCTTTCAAGCTGAAGCCCAGAATGCTTCTATATAGTCAAAACCTACAATTTTTTAGCATTCAACATGATTTGAACTCTTTCCAGGCCTAAAGCCCTGGACTCTCCTCAGTGGTGCCCAATGACAGGACAAGATGCAATGTACACAAAATAAAATACCTTTAAAACATAAGAAAAAAAGGGGTTTTGGCTTTGTTAGCCTGTTTGATTTCATGTTTTTTGCTGTGAGGATGATCAAGCACTGAAATAGGTTATGGATATATCAAAAATCAACCAGATGTAGACCTGAGTGGGCTCCTCTACCTGACCTTGCCTTGAGCTCAGGGGCTGGAGTGGATGATCTCCAGAGATCCCAGCCCACCTCAGCTGTTCTGTGCGACCTGTAAAAATCTGAGAACTTTTTCTCATAAGACAGCAAGAAGTTTATCTAGTGAGAGAGCTTTAATCTTGTTGTAGTGACCCATTTATTACATGTGGATTTTGTGAGAACTTCAGTTTTGTCTAGTCTTAGGATCTGAACCTAAAGTCTCCATCCAACAGAACTTAAAAGCTTGCAAGTGAAATAGCCACATCTGTTCTTTCTGTCCCCTCTTCTCTTTTCTCACCTTTGAATATGGTACGCTTGGTTCAAAGTGCATTTTCCACGACTTCTTGGAGGTTCGTTTCATGCTTTCTTTCACTTATCTGCTGTTCCTCACCAGGCTTTCCTCTCTACTATCCACCTGACTTTTGCCAAATTATAGTTAGTACGTTCTTATCATGTAAACAGCAGCATTAAGTTTAAAAAAAATCAGTTTCATCCAGAAGGATATCTCTGTATACAGTTGTCTAGCAGTTTGTCTGTGTCTCAATTAAATTTTGAGAATTTTTGTTTCATTCCATCTAATCTTCCTATCCATCTGTTCACTTTTAGTAGACTAAGAGCACTGTTGCTGTAAATGGAGTGGGGAGGCTGTAAAGATGAAGTTGAAAGACTTCATTTTCTCTTTTTCATAGTCATAGGGATCAGAGTATGTTGTTTTTTTTCTTTTTTCTGTGATCTACATTGTATTTGCCTGTATCATTGTGCATATATATTAAATTTCACTGACTTTTTTTTTAGAGTAGGAAGGGACCGTAGAGATCATCTAGTCCAACTCCCCTGCTGAAGCAGGATTGCCCAGAGCTAGAGCATGTCACTCAGGGCTGCATCCAGTCGGGTCTTGAAAATCTCCAGAGAAGGGGACTCCACGACCTCCCTGGGCAGCCTGTTCCAGGGCTCCATCACCCTCACTTTGAAGCAGTTTTTTCTCATATTTGAGTGGAACCTCCTATCTTCCCACTTATGCCCATTACCCCCCGTCCTCTCATTGGCAACCACTGAAAAGAGTCTGGCTCCCTCCTCCTTCAAACCACCCTTTAGATACTTATAGGCATAATCATGGGGTCTGTCTCCTAGTGCTTGAGCCAGGTCAGAAAGCGGTTTGGATCCTTCAGGTTCAGGTTCAGCTTCGTCCTTGAGCCTGCTACTTGACAATACTACCTTCAGAGCAGTGCTTCTACCTTAATATATAGCACATTCCACCTTCTGGACTCGTAGACATAAAGGATGACGTGACTTGTCTGAAAATCTGCTAAAGCTGGATTTGTTATCTTTGGGGAAGGGAAAGCATCCTAGATATGTCAGATTAATCCAAGCTCCCTTTAAGCATTGATTTGCTTAAAATAAAAAAAAAAAAGGTGTAAATAATTCTAGTAGGGTAGGTGTCTAGTTCTGGATTAAAAATTAAGAATAAAATTATAGGAGGAGAAGGAGCATATTTTATTTGAGTGAAATATATTTGAATCTCAGTGTCCTATAGTGCTAAGTTTCTCTGAGGCTGGTGGAAGCCAAAGGGGCATTTCCCCATACCACACATTCAGACCACTGTTTTTCAGAGCAAACTTCATGCCTGGAGACCTGCCTGCTTTTTCGGAGGGGACAGGGGTTGGATTTTTGACTGCTTATGAATTGAAACAAAACTTTAGATTATTTCATAGGATCATCCCCGTTTCTTTTCTGTTCAGCAGTGAATCTGGTGGCCCTGGGCTGCTGAAAAGGATGGACCCACCTCTTCCCTCCTCCCAGGCCTCAGATGTTACTACTTTTGTCTGGCTCTGCTGTTTTCCCCACCCAATGGTGAACCACTTCAGGGAGTTCCCTTCCTGCTGAAAGCTTATCCTTCCCTTCTGCCCACACAAAGAAAAACTTTCTGCTGCTTTAGATCCTGGAGCTGAATCCCTGAAAGTTCAGAAAAATGTTATTACAAGTGGAAGGGAGGAAGCGGGGAAGTGAGAGGGAGGAGGTTGTCAGATCATCTCAGCTATGATTTGAAATTGTATCCCAGCTTGAGGAAGCTTGTTATGAAGTCTTGGTTCAGTGTTTGGCATCTGTGAGGGTGCAAACAGGACATCTTTAGGCTTATCTGAACGACTATTTATTTGCTTAATGACAATACAGAGTTCTGATCTCATAACTATATTTTATTTCTGAAGTAACTGGATTGTAGTTTATACAACTCGAAGTGCAGCATCTCTCAAATAACACATTATTAAGTGCTCCTTACTTGTTCATGTCTTATTTTTTTTGCTGTATTTTTGTTTTCAAAAGACACTTTACCCAATTCTGTAATGTAACACAGGGTCAGTAACTGAAGCAGTTCTTCTTCCCACATCCTCACCTCTGTTCCCCATATCCAGACTGCAGCACTGATGTATTGTATTGCCTTTGATAGCAGGAAAACCTGCATGAATGCTTCTTCACCTTAGTTTGTATAAAACCAGCTGAGTTAGCTCAAAATATGCTAAACTGAACCAGGAAAGGAGTATTCTCAATCCTTGCCATTTCTCCTGTGCTTCAGCAGAGACAGCAAACAACCCAGGGAAATAGCCAGTTTCTTCACAGTCCCATTCAGCTGCCTACTTGGGTGGGTTTTTTTCATTTTCTTCATTTGTTTGGTATTGTAAATGTTGAAAGTTTCAGTTTAGGAGGATGCAGGAAAAATCATAAAGCAGTTAATGGAAAATTGAACAGCCTGCACGCAAGAAGCACTTGGAGGAGATGTCTCTATTCACAGTGTGATAAAAGAATTGGCCTTTAAAATGATTTTGTTAAAGAAGACACCTAAAGCTAATCAGAGCAGAAGGAATTGTCTATAGAGCAGAAGACAGGGAAGAAGTTGGTGACTGAACTATAGCGGAGATTAATCTAATTCACTATAAGACCTTGAAAGGATAATCATTCTTCTTTTACAAGACACTAAGCTCAGAAAGCTTCTTTCTCTTTACCTTGAGTTGTGGAGGCTCTGAGACTTCTCATCACTGATGTGAGTGTTTTTCAGAGTAAAATATGGGTTTTTTTCCTCTAACGCAGTGAATCTCAGATCTGTTTAGAATCAGGATGCACTCTGTGTGTTGTTTTTTAATGCTAGTCCCTGGAAGCCATAATCTCATTTCCAGTACTTGTGTATATCAAAAGAAGTGTGCTGGGGGCAGAAGGAAAGCATTTCAGAGGAAAGCACATAAAGGTTGTGTGGGATAGAGTAATTTTGATTTTTTTTTTTTTTTTTACTTGGCTCATGCTCAATAGAAGTTTGGGAAACAGGCAATTGGAGGTGAACGTGAAAAATCAAAGCAGTCTGATCTGAGAAAAACAACTGACACGCTTGGGTCCCAGTAAGTGAAACTGTTGTGGGCTGACATCCAGCTCCACTGAAGGTAAACATGCCCTTCCCAGTGCACATACCTTTCTATTATTGCATCCTAGAAAACTTTAACCAACAGTTGAAGTTGCTAAATGATAGTCTGGAGGTGCAGCATTACCCAATGGTTGACTGTTCTTGGCAAAAGTAAGTTTATTTTCTGTTCTGAAACTTTTTTTAAACAATTATTGGCACTAGCCCTTGCTGTTGCAACAAAGCAATTGCATTTGTGAAAGGAGAAATAGGGCCATTGCTTCTTAGTTTAGTAAAAAAGAAGCAATGCTTGTTGCAAAGGTAATTCACTGTTATTTTAATAACACTGTCACTGAAAGAAGCTTTTAATTTGAGCTTTATTCCAAGTAGTTCTTTGAGCTATTGCAGTGAGAAAGATTTAGGGAGAGAGAGACTTGTCACTGAAGTTTGATCCCTACAACTCTTATCAAGTTGCA